>QEPC01009544.1:667413-749123 GCA_003113815.1 Sphenodon punctatus
GGGGGCGTGGCTTGGGGCGGGCAGAGTGCACCAGATTTGGGGCCTAGCACAGCTGAGTCCCCAGACTCAGATCCTCAGCAGCCTGGCAGGGGTGAGTGGGAGGTTATGGGGGGCTGGCAGGGGGGAGACTGCCACTAGTGGGGGTACATATATATATAACCATCAATTTATTTTAAAGTATATATATTAATATATATATTAATTAAAGTATACAAGCTACTCATCATTGTTTATCCAAAATAAATGTTTCTGATTCTCCAGAACACCCCCAGTGAGTGGAAACAAAACTTACAAGCTGTGGTTTAGAACACTTCCAATAAGTACAGAAGCTAGCATAGTGATTTCATAGAAAAATGTCACAGCTGGACATGGGAACAATCATTTCTTTTTTTTAAAAAACTCAGTTATTGTACCCTTTTGCCAAACTTTGCAATTTTGTTGTTTGTGAGCACAGGGCTGACCCTCAAGGAAGTACATATAAGTACATTCAAAGAGTATTGGCCCTCTGCTGCACTTGACATTTAATCCATATTTGGCATCAATAAGACACTGCTAACTACCCTTCAAACATTTCGGCTTTGGATCTAAAGTAGCCGTTTCAGGCACATTTCTTTCAGGAATTGAAAGTTCATTTCGGGAACCAAGATACTAACTTTCACAATCACTGGTAAGTAAGAGAAACTGCTATAATTTATACAAATTCTATATTGTCTTTTCATATTCTGCGTTGTGTTTGGTCCTAAAACGAACTTCTTTTCTTGTTTTCAGTTATGAACTAGAATGAGGGGGGAATTTTATTCTTAATTGTGCCTGCTCTGGAAGGACCATTCTATTTTATCCCATTTAAGGTTTTGTACAGTTATACTTATTTTGTCCACAGTCAGACATCATTTACCGCTACCTGTTTTCTTTGTTAGGTTCAAAAATGAATATGCAAAACATAAACAGGAAACTTCTTTAATCACAAATTACTGAACCACAAACTAGCTAAATCGTTTAACATGGCAAGTCACAGGAGTCTGAACTATAGCTGTTATTTTCCTCTTGTAATAGCACTAAATGAGAGTAACAGTCACCTATATAGAAGATACCTCTTCTCTTTTCTTCATTTGTGGCTTTTAGGAGCTGTGGAGAAAGGGGTGTTTTTCATAGGGCTACGGAAGAGCTTAGTTTTTTAAAAAGATTTTTGTTTAGTTTTTCTGTGATCAGTAGACTATAACTATTTAACATGAATCTGTTTTTACTTTCTGATGCTTTTATTTTTTTAAAATTAGAGCTTTATCAAAAGTTAATAATTGTCTATGTTCAGACACATGAAGAAACATATTTAAAAAACACCTGTTTTGTAATCTTCAGTGTACAAGTAAATCTCCATCCTCAAATATACACCTTTAAAAACAGTTAGAAAAATAAGTTGATGAACAAAGCATTTTTAATACTGTATATAAAAACAATGTAAACAAACTTGTTTGGTGGATAATATCGTGTTTCTCTTCTTAGCTCTGATGCTAAGAGCCAAGATTATCGTGTGTATATCACACAGGCTAAATCAACAACTACTCCTTTCTAATCCACATGACACCATGTTGCTTACTGCTCAAAGAGAGTTTTCAATGCTAAATTATAACACTTCAAATACATCCTATGTTTGCACTTAGACCTTCACCTGGGTCAAGTGGCATATAGAACCTCTTCTTTGCCAAACCCCAAATTAGTTCAATAGCGCTTTATGCGGTCACTGGATTTTCTGTGAGGATCTATGAGACTACTGTATTAAATGGTGATGATTTTTAAAAAATGTTTAAAAAAATACTGCCTTGGAGCCACATCTGAATGAGATCCAGAGACTAGAACAAAACTGGAAAGTCTAAGTTCCAGTGACTGAGGAAAACAAGGGTAGATGCTTGTTAGGACTCTTAGACAATGAGCATATATATAACTATCACAAACAAGTATTATACTGAGCAAATGGAAAATGTTATCTGCTAGGTGTCCTCCCTCCACTCTAAGAAAGCTCTTCATTTATTTCAGAAAATGTGTTTTATTTAACAAGAAAATAAACAGCCTGTAACTACAACTGTTTTTTCCACCTGCCAATTCTCCCCACCAGCTTTTCCCTTCAGAGCACTAGAAACTCCTCACAAATGCCAAGAAAGTGTCTGTTACAACCTAATTGAGTTTAATAGATTTAATCTGGAAAATCTCCCTTGACACACTGTCCAAACTCTCAAATCCCATTGTAAGTGGTCTATATTCTATTGTCAAGTCAACAACAAATGTCACCTACATGATTCTAAATATGACCCACATGAGCAATTTAAAAACATTTCTGTCAAATTTGGGGCACTATTTTGTTGGGGCTTTCATTGTCCCCGATTGGGATGACAGAGAAGCTGACAATGTGATGGTTTAGAATAAGCTATCCTCACTCTTTATATCAGTTCCCAAACTGCGAGCTGGGCTCCCAAGTGGGATCATACCATTAGCAAATGGAATCACAGTCCTACAGGACACGTGATATACTCTGAATGTCTATGAGTGCAGTCACATGATACACTTAGCATGCCTTAGCCAGCCTTACCCCACTCCTAGCAGCTTACCATGTGATACACTGCATTGTGTGCCTGGCACCCGCCAGATGTTCCCCCCACCATGTGGCAGGGACTGTCTGCTAAGCACTTCATCCTCAGAAAAAGTCCTCGGATGCAGCGCGTAGCAGCCTTATCTGAAACGGAATAAGCTTGCCCAAGTGTGCCCAGGCCCAGTCTGCCCCACCATGTGGCAAGTCACAGCGGGACTTTGAGAGGTGGGTGCTGGTGCCCATGCCACCAGGACAGGGGCAGGATATTGATCGGGCCAGGGGAAGGAGGCGGGACAGGGCTGGGTGCCCGCCCCAGCCATGGTGGGAGATCTGACAGCACTAGGCTGCCCCACAGAGGGGAAACCATCTGCGCAGGTTCCCGCGCTGGTCCCACAGTGTGGCGGCTGCACTTGCCTGCCACAGGGTCACACTGGGATTGGGCTCTCCACAGCTCATCTGGTTGCACCCTATGGCCACCCTATGCCTCCCCCTCCCGCCACATATTTGGGCTGCAGGGGGGAATGCGCAGCCCAAATATGCACGGGGAAAGGCCTCCCTGAGTGACTCTGCAGGCAAAGCCGCACAGGGGAGGCTTCCAGACCGGCCGATCCCCGCGCATATTCGGGCTGTACATTCCCCCCGCAGCCCAAATATGCGCGGGGGGGGGGAATGTCTTTAAGTGGCCTATGTTGCTGTCTAGGGTCATGGTATTAAGTCTCAACACATAGTCACATAGATAATAATTTCCATGTAAGCCAGCAGACATATTCAACGAAGAGCTGTGCCCAAAGCAGTTCTGTCAGTTTCAAAAAAAAAACCAAACAAAAACAAACAAACATGATCTAAGGTTAAATCAGTGCAGAATTTAAACTAATGTGACTGCACAGAGTTCTAGTCCTTCCTTTCTCATGTACAGTTTTTAAAATAGTGCCATATTTCATCAATGCTTACTTTACAGTAGTAGCTCTAAGTAAGATTTTAACCTGATCATTTATCACCTGAGTTACCAGAAATGTTGGTCAGCTCCACTTGAAGTCAACAGGCAAAGTACTCAACATCACTGAAATCACGGGGGCTGATCAAAGCTGCATGCAGTGCAAGTGCATGCACCAAGCACATTCCACACATGAATCCAGTACATACTCCATGCAGGGACCAAAGGTAGAACATGCACCCACTGTGTCCATGGCGTGCACAGTCTTGCACTTGGTGTGTGCACATCCTGCATTTGGTGTAAACATGGTGCAGCACTGGTGCATGCACACAACCTGGACCTGGTGTGCATCTGCACCTTCAGTTGGGCCTTAGGTTCTTAAATCAATGAATTAATGAAATCACCCTTCTACTCTCAAGCCAGTAAATAATTGGCATAAGAGCAGATCAAAGTTATTATATTTACAAAATCACTACCCTGACTGAAAATGAAGGATAGTAATGTGCTTATGTGAGGAAACAATTTAGTGCACCTTTTTGGTGCACGAAAATCATAAGGCTGAAACAAAGTCTTCGGAATTATTAAGAAATCACTGAATTTTAGGGCTTCGACCAGGAAACAGTGGTTTCCAATGTTTGGGAAAGCACAGCCATTCTTGGGAAAACTTCAAAAACATCAGAAAACTTTGGAAATGCCTGCATGCCTGGGTCCGGCTGGAGAAGCTCCCAGAAGCTTCTGGAAAGAGTGCCACATTTGGTAGGAGGAGGGGATGGAAGGGGACAGTTGAGTCATGGGATAAGTCAGATTTTTAATCAATTGGCTGGCCACACCAGATGGCTAGTTTGAATAGTACAAGGCTGCAGCCAATAGAAAGAGAAGTGCCAAAAAACAAAACTGGCACACACCTCCAGAGCCATTCCATTCTCTGGTGAATTTGGCTGTGTGCTGCTACGCTGCTAACTGTGAGTAATCGGCTGGGCTGGGGGTCTCCTGATGTAGCATGGCATGGTTTGGCCTGTCCTGTCCATGCATAGGGCCAATGCAGGGGTATGGGGGGTCTGTACGCCATGCTTTTTTTAAAAAATGGGTTCCACTGGGGGCACATTGCTTGCTGGCTAGTGCTGCTTGGTTGGCTTGGCAGTCAGACAGCAGCACCATGAGCCACCCAGAGGGCTCTCTCTGCCTGGCTCCAGGAGTTAAGTTCCCTCTATGCCAGGGTGGTGTGCGTGTGCGTGTGCCTGTGCCCGTGCGTGTGAGTGTGAGAGAGAGAGAAGAACGAGCATGGCGTCTGCTGGGCTGGGTAGCTTTTGCTGTGCAGGATCTTCTTTTACCAAGTGTCCTCTGGATGTCTCCAGGCAGGGGCAGCATGCTAGGTTGGCATTTTAAAAAAATAACTGGGTGCTGCCAGGCCAGCTGGGGTGTTTCGTTTGCTCAACTTGGCAGTCAGACAGCAGCACAATGAGCCACCCAGAGGGTTCTCTCTGCCTGGCTCCAGGAGTTACATTCCCTCTATGCCAGGGTGGGGTGTGTGGGTAGCTTTTGGTGGGAAGAATTGCAGTTGCCTACAGCCTGCATGGTTGATTCAAGTTGTCTTCTTTTATCAAGGGTCCTCTGGCTGTCTCCAGGCAGGGGCAGCATACTAGGTTGGTGTTTTTAAAAAATAATTAGGTGTTGCCAGGCCAGCTGGGGTGCTTGGTTTGCTCAGCTTGGCAATCAGACAACAGCACCAAGAACCACCCACAGGGCTCCCTCTGCCTGGCTCCAGGAGTTTTCCCAGCCTGTATCCCTGGTCTCCCAAAGTTACCAGTGCCGCACCCGCACCAATCCATGCCAAGAGGTTGGCAACTGTTCCCCCCTCCACCCACGCACCCACTCCCAGCTGCAGCTGCTGCACATGGCAACACCTGCTAAGGCACCACAGTGGCACCGAAGTTTCTGAAGTTTTCCACCATTCTGTGCTTCAGTCTCCGAAGTCTGAAGCTTCAGCAAGAACACCGAATTGCCTCCAAATACTAGGACCGACAATTCAGAACTTTGAAAAGCGGTCCAAATACCCAGAAGTACTATTCAGTTCAGCACTAGAAAATCAGGTAATCAAGGTTTTATTTCAGGCTAGAAATTGAAATTCATATACCATCCTGAGGCAAAAATGAAGTCTTAGAGTTTAATCATACAAATATTTATTATCTGGCAATGTGTTTACTCATTGTAAGATATCAGTCTTGAATGAATGTATAATCTAAATTAGTCACAGACAGTGGGCTCAGTCCCAAACCCCATGCACAGCTTATGCATGCACAGCTTGAGTATGGGTCATAGTCCTGCCTGCACAGGTGCGCGTGCAGTTCACGCAGGGGTTGCATGCAAGATGCGCGTGTGCGGCGTTTGGAATCAAGCCCAATGCAGCCTCAAGAAATACAGGTTGAAGGACAAGTCTTCTTTCCTTACTCATTGGGTATTTTTACCTAATGCTTTAATCCTGGCCAGGGTGAAGGCCCTCACCCCGGACAGGATCTGGCCCGGTTACCAAACAGATGTGTCGGTGGCCTGAGCCGGGGAAAGGGCAGGGAGAGGGCAGGGTGACCCCCACACACACGCTGCTGAGCATGGCCCAACCACCTCCCTGATGGGCAGCCGCAGTAGTCTAAGAGTCCACTACGCCCGCCTGGAACAGCCTCTGCCGCAGCTGGCTACAGGACAAAGCGTAGCCACCCGTGGTACCATCATGTCTGAAAATACCCACTGTCAAAGCCACATTTTGGAAAACTGAGAAATACAGTCAATTCTTTCCAAAATTTAGCACTGCATCAAATTTACATTTTCAAAACCCTATAGGTATAGGGAAAGGCACTGCCAAAGAGGCAAAATGCTGAATTTTAAGAGCACCACAGAGAGATATGTTAATATGACATGAATAGTTTACATACTTTCTAACAACCCCTGGCAGAAGTATACTATTCATGTGTGGGAAAAAGAACAAAGTGCTGATGAGACAAGGCATTGGTCATAATATGCTGAAGTGCATGACTCTGGATCACCAGACTCTAGATTCAGCTGGTGGTTTCTACATGACACACACTCTATGAACCTTATTGGTGACATCACCCCAGTTCCCAAAAGGTCCACATTATAAACACCACCAATTCATTTTACTCTACTTGATGCTGAGTGGATGAATGAAAGTTTGAATGAGCCATGGATAATGAATTACTAATACCAAGATGCCTGGACAAGTAACTCCATACAGAAGTTTACCTTTTTAAAACAGCAAATGTATTTTGGTATTTACGACAATCTCCTACAAAAATATTTTCCACTCTCATGGTAAGAAAACTATGTTTCTTTGGCTTCTTGACATCTTATAATTTAACTGAGTGCTCATACCCAGTTTTCCCTTTTTGTAGCCTTGTAACGTGCGAGGAAAACATAGAAAGAGCAGTCAGTCCAACCACAGAGTAACTTAAATGGCTTAAGTAGTAGAGAGTGTATCTTATACTTACTTTCACTCTCCTGGGTATTAAACATAAATACTGCCTTATGACACAAGATGTTACAATATCAGAAAATAATATGAATTTATTCTCTTGGGCAGGATGAAGCAATAAGTTACTGAAAGTTAGGTCTTACAAATCCACAGAAGACACACTTTCGAAATAGACCTAAACATGGAAAAAAGACAACTGCTACAGAAACCTAAGAATTGGATGGTCTGACATCCACAATTTTAAAATTTAAATAGACTATTTGTTGTTTATACTACAGTAGTTCTCCTGAAGCCACTGTGGTAAACAGTACAAAACAACAAAAATGATCCCTGCACTGTAGAGTACAATGCACTCTACACATGGGGCTGCCCTCAATTTAAGTATGATGCCAGGAAGGCAATGACACAATGCACAAGCTGGCTAGAAGTGTTTTTAAAAATGTTGTTTTTAATTAAATCTGCTCTTTATAGATTACCACAAGGTAATCTGTACAGTGTAATTTAACCCAGTATAATCAGGTTTACTATAATAGGGTATGGCAATATGCAATTGATAGAAATTACAGTTCTTAAAGTTGTGGTCAGTCACCATAAATGGGTTCAATATAAGCAAGCATTTTTATAGTTAGGCTTGATTATATTAAGTAAATAAATTAAGAAGGCCAGTCTTTATAAACTGAAAGTTCCGTTACACTACAAATGTTGAGATCAACTAACTAGTGCAAACCAAAAATCATTGTCCTTGGGCGACTGTCTAAAACTACTTGCACGCTGATTATGACTAATGGATTATCAGTATAAGGAACAAACCATGACTACTTGTCCACAGGAAGGGAAGATTAAATTATGGACAGTTGAAGCAGCATCATTGTAGCTTATGGAAATTTATGCACTATGTAATGGTAAATAATTTAATTTATACTGATCTTTAGCTACTGCTATCTCTAGAGAGACATATACGCACACTAAAGAAATACATAGATAAAACTGATGTGTCAATCCATTGCTGAAGCATCAGTATATCTTTTCACCAACTCTGCCTTGCAAGAAGGCTGCAACTTTTAAAAAAAAAAATCATTTTCCAATCTGGCCACTGTCATCCATGCCTTCATAACCTCAAGGCTAGACTACTGCAATGCACTCTACACACTGGGCTGCTCTCAATGACTGTTCGGAAGCTACAGCTGGCACAGAACATGGCAGCCCATCTTCTGTCAAGAGTAATCAACTAGGAGCACATTACTCCAGTGCTCCAGAGTCTGCACTGACAGTGACTACCAATAGCTTTCTGGGCACAATTCAAGGTGCTGGTTATAATCTATAAAGCCCTAAATGGCCTGGGCCCCAAGTATCTGAAAGACCGTCTCATCCCCCCCATGTCCCATTGCGGCCTCCAAGTTCAGCGAGGAGCAACCTCCTTCAGGTACCATCTGCTTGCCAAGTTTCCACCACAAGGGCATGCAGAGGTGTGTTCTTAGTGACTGCGCCACAGTTATGGAACTCTTCCCTTGGAGATTCATCTAAGCTCAAGCCTACTCATCTTCCAAGAATGTTATAAGATCTTTTTGTGTGGCCAGGCATTTTACTGCCAGGGTTAAGGTTAGGAGGGTGGAGGGTTTGGGGAGGGGTGGGGGGTTATGGGAATTTTACAAGTTTTAATGTGTTTTTATATGCTGCAAGTCTTGAGCCTTAGGGGAAAGATGGGGCATAAATTAGAATAAATAATAACGCTAGCTTGCTGTGATGAAGCCACGGAGAATTCAATGTAACTATCATAAACTTAAGAAAGCTAGAAAATTGAAAGCTGACTGGTGAGAAGAGGCAGCAGGAGTTGTCAGAATGGGGGTTTAGTCAGCCAAGTGGCTCCTCTAGGCTTTGTTTACCTTTTAAAACTTACTAATGTAAGTGATTTTTAGTAGTTTGTCCATGCTGTCCTCCAAAAATTAACTGCTTCTGCAGCATGGACTTTTTTCTGAAAGTATGCTAGAATTCTGTTATCCTGGCTAGTTAGGCAATTAACCCATTTTCGGCAGAGGCAGGCCAAGGAGAACTCACTGCTGAAAAGCATTATCTAGGACAGTTACACTCTCTCTTCTGTAGACATACACTGAATGGTTCAGCGCATGTATGTTGTGTGTACCATTGCTCTCTACTGAATAGAATGAGAACTGATCAGGTGTTTTGTCACTGGTCCTAGATTGGGAAACAACTGAAATGTGTTCTCATTTGACTTAAAAACCAGGGGTCTGTTCCCCAGAAGAAGAATCTGAGCTTTGTTCGTACTGCTACCGTGAACGTCCATGTGGCCAGGGCCTGCAGCAGTGGAATAACCATGAAGCTTTAAGTGACCATGGAATCGTCATAATATTGTTATGTCCTTTGAAAGGCAGGCTCTCCTGCCATAGTCAATACACTGGATAGTGTTGGTCGATATAAATAGGCCTAGCTACTCGGCTATTGGGCCTTGTATGTGTGGTGTGGTACTTTTGAGCAGCAGAGCAGGATTTGGTCTTGGCAGAGAAGAGACTGCAAGCAGAAGATTTGGGTGAAGACTGCAGACAAAAGGGACAGTTTTTCTGGGAACCCTTGTAGCACTGGACTTTGAGGGGTTTCAATAGTACCTACTGGGGGGACACCACAGGTGCTGCTGGCTACTTCCCATCCACATTCTCTTAACCTGCAAATCTGTGAATAAATGACTTTCTACACACTCAGTAAGAGTCCAATTTGTCTCCCTATCATGTCCCTTGCTCGGGGCCTCATGCACCCGGCATGGACCCTAGATAGCAGGATCATCGTTTCCTCTGGGGGGAGGAATTCTAGGTAGGGGAAGTGTCTCCTCCTTCCTCCCATGCATTAGGATTCTCCCCCCTTCGTCATTCTTGTTCTCAAGTCCTAGGTTTCCCAGAGGTTACCTCTGCAGCTGGGTTACCTTCCCCCCGGTTACCTCACTGGGACTGGGCTCCAGCTGCCACTGGCTTCTGTCCTCAGGGCTGGGTATGGGGCGGTCAATGCCAGGGTGACCCCCCCGCCACTCATCACACTCCCCCCCCCCCCAAAGGAAATCAACCCAGGACAGGCTACACTGAAACTTTCCACCACTCAAGAAAGAGAGAGAGCGGGAAATTTCTTACCTGTGAATTTTCTTCCTTCCTCCTCTCAGGACAGATGGTCTTAACTGATGGGATGTGTCCCTCCTTCCTTCGGATAGGCAGGATCAACTTTGATTAACAGCCTCATCCATGGGAGGGGCACAGTCCACCTCGAAGCCCAGGATGAGACTGCCAAAGCCACTAGGTAACTAACAAACCAACTGAAGTGAATAAAGACCGTTAACTCTAACCCATAACGTAGAACAGATCAGAAGGTACCCAGTCCCCCCGTGAAAGGGAAAGAGAAGAGAGCAACAGTTCAGTGGGTGCACAGTGAATGAACAGTGTGAAAAAAGGGAAAAGAAAAGTGAGACCACCCCTTAGTCCCTCTGGTGCCTGGAATCCCACAGAGGGTGGGATGAAGACCATCTGTTCTGAAAGGAGGAAGAAGGAAAATTCACAGGTAAGAAATTTCCCGTTCTCCCCTCCTCCCAGGACAGATGGTCTTCACTGATGGAACTTCCCCAAGCAGAAACTCTCAGGGAGGGAGGATTCCCACCAGTAAACCAAATGCTCCGAAACCCCCAGGGAGTCCAGGTGTTAATTCAGGATAACCCTTTGGAGAACTCTCCGCCCAAAGGGCACATCCGCTGAGGCCAAGGATGTGAGTCTATAGTGACGGGCAAAGGTGTGAACTGATGCCCACGTGGCTGCCCTACATATTTCCTCCAATGGGGCCCTACCTAGTAAAGCTGCATTAGTCACTGCGCTCCTAACAGAATGTGCCACAATCCCTTGTGTGACAGGGACCCCCCGAGACTTATAGGCTTCCGTGATGCATGACTTGAGCCAGGAGGATAAGGAGGATTTGCTCGCTCTCTTGCCCCTATTCTTAGTGCCAACGTTAACAAAAAGGGAAGAGACTGATCTAAAGGGACGGTTCCTATTTAAGTATACTTTGACCGCCCATCTAACGTCTAGGTTCTGCCATAACTTCTCTCTCTGGTGTTGGGGATTGGGACAAAAAGAAGGAAGTACCAGCTCTTGCTCCCTATGAAAAACTGAGTTTGCCTTCGGCCGGAAAGATGGGTTTGGACGAAGGACCACCTTATCCAGGTGAAAGATACAGAGCTCCGGATCAGTCGATAGAGCCCCCAACTCTGAAACCCTGCAGACCGAGGTGACAGCAACCAAAAAGAGGGTCTTAATAGACATAAGAAAAGGGGAAACTTTGTCCAATGGCTCCAAAGGAGACTTGGTCAGAGCGTCCAGAACGAGATTAAGTCTCCACATAGGGAATCTGTGACGTACGGAAGGGGAGAGAGTTTCAACTGTTCTAATGAACCTTCTAACTAACGCATGTGCAGAAATAGTAGGTAGACCTGTGCAGCCTATGATGCTGGATAATGTTGATAGTTGCTGCTTGATGGTGTTTGCTTTCAGGCCTTTCTCCAGACCCTCTTGTAAAAATAAGAGGACTTCCAAGTGACCTGCTTCCATTGGGCGAAGGTGGCGTTGAGAGCACCATAGAGTGAACTTCTCCCACGTTCTACCGTAGATCTTATTTGTCGACTCCCTTCTAGAAGACAATAAGGTATCCAGAAGCAAACCTGAATACCCCATCAAGGCTAGTTGTCTCCGTTCAGCATCCAAGCCGTGAGAGCCTGTTTCCTTACATTTGGATGGAACAGTGGGCCTTGCGATAGTAGATCCGGCTATGTCAGGAGTCGGAGTGGTTGTGATTTCATCAGATCCTGAATTTCCGAGAACCAGGGTCGGTGCGGTCAGAACGATGCCACTAGGATGACCCGAGCCCTCTATCGACGTATTTGTTGAAGAACCCGTGGCAGAATTGGGATGGGAGGAAAGGCGTAAAGTAGACCTTTCAGCCAGGTTAATGATAGGGCATCTATTCTCAGCCTTTGGGTCTCTTTGTCGCAACAGGAAGAGATTAACTTTGGCGTTGCTCGATGGCGCGAACAGGTCCAGCACAGGCTTGACAAATCTTTCTCTGATGAGATTGAATGCTTTTGGGGAGAGAGACCACTCTCCCGGGTCTGTCACACTTGACGGTTGAGCCAGTCCACTGTCGTGTTGGTCTTCCCGACAGTGTGGATTGCCCTTATTGACTTTAACAGTTGCTCTGCCCAGTTGAACAGTAGCATCGCTTCCTCCTGGAGTGATCTTGAGTGTGGTCCTCCCTGGTCATTTATGAACGCCATGGCTGTGGTGCTGTCCATCCGAATCAGGATCTTGGATCCCTTGATGAGCTCGTCGAAGTGGAGAAGTGCCAGCCAAACCGCTCTCAGTTCCAACCTGTTGATATGCCAGATCCATTCGTGTGTCACCTGCCCTGGGTTGATCCAAACTTGCAGTGTGCTCCCCACCCCCAGTTGCTTGCGTCTGTTGTTATTGTTAACCTCACTGGGTCTCTCAGAGGTAGGCCCTTCTCCAGGCGTCTCAGGACAGACCACCAGCTCAGCTGTTGTTTCAGCTTGTCGAGTAATTTGATGTGGAGATGTGTGCTGTTCGTTATCTCCTCCTGATAGGGACAGAGGAAGGTCTGTAGGGGCTGCAGGTTAAGTCTGGCCCACGCCACTGTCTCTAAGCATGAGTTCATAGAGCCTAGTACCTGTGCTAGGAACATGAGATCCGCCGAGTCTTCTTTCCTGAGGCATGCCAGCAGCAACCGCATCTTGTATTTTCTCTCTTTGGAGAGAAAGACCCAGTCTTGAATAGTATCCAGCCTGACTCCCAGGTGTAGAATAGATGTGGACGGGATCAGGCAACTTTTCTCCCTGTTTATCAGGAAACCATGGGCTTCCAATCACCTGGATGTCAGGCATAGGTTGGCTATGCCTTGCGCTTGCGACAGAGATCTCAGAAGAATGTCGTCGAGGTATGCATAGATGTAGATGCCCTGTATCTTCAGGTGAGCCACCAATGCTGCCAGCACCTTCGTGAATACCCTCAGTGATGAGGAAAGTCCGAAGGGAAGGGGTCAAAACTGGAAGTGCTGACCCTCGACTTTGAACCTCAGGTATCTCCAGTGAGACGGCTGGATGGGGATGGACCGCTGTGATGGATTTTAGCGATTCCATTCTGAACCTCCGGTATCTGACTCTTTTGTTGAGTGACTTGACAGAAGTGATGCTGGTGGGTGAAGCTGGGAGAATGGAGGTGGTGGAGGCTCCATCATTGATGCGGTCTGCTCTTCCTTGGTCCCTCAGGTACGTAGTCTGGGGGTGCTTCTTGATCCACAGCTCCACCTGGATGTTCAGGTGGCAGCTGTGGCAAGGAGCATGTTTTGTCAGTTACTTCTGGGATGGCAATTATGCCCATATCTCTCAGACTCAGAACTTGCCACTATCATCCATGCCTTCATCACCTCAAGATTAGGCTACTGTAATGCAGTCTGTGTGTTGCTACCCATGGTGATGGTTCAGAGACTGTAGCTTGTGCAGAATGTTGTGGCCTGTCTCTTGACAGGGACGTGTAGTGTGAGCACATAACACCAGTCCTCTGTGCGCTGCACTGGCTGCCTATAGTCTTCTGGGGCCATTCAAGGTGTTAGTTCTTACCTGTAAAGCCCTATATGGCCTGGGTCCCACTTGCCTGTGGCATCGCCTCACCCCCCGGGTCCTGGCTCAACCCTTGCCGTCAGCTGGGAGCGCCCTCCTCAAAGTCCCCGATGTACGTTGGGTGGTGACTGGGGATGGCGTTCTCGGTGGCCGCCCCGAGGCTATGGAACTCTCTCATGGCGGATATCCGCTTCTCCCTGGGTCTTCCCTACTTCTGGTAACAATGTAAGACTTGGCTGTTTAAGCAGGCATTCGGTGAGGGAGAGGGGTTAAGGTGGGGGGAGGGATGATGATTTTATCCTTGATACTGTGGACTGCTTTATATTTGATACTGTATTTTACTGATGTTTTTATGTGTTATTTAATATTATACGCTTCCCTGGGCTACCTGTGGCAGGATGGGGTGGGGTAATAAGAATTTAAAATAAAATAAAATAAAATGAGAGTGGTGGGTAGCTGGAGAGAGCTTTGTTATTTGGTTAAGTGTTTTGTACTGAATCGATTACATTAGGATATTGGTAGAGACGTTTAATACTGACTACCATTTTTGTTGAGCGAGTTGTTGCACATGAGCATAGAGAACCTGATAAGCACTTTAGTAGATCTAAATAGGATTGCATGTTTAAAGTATCACACAGAATCCACAATGTGTGCAGAAGCACATTTATAAACTCTGTAATACAGAAGATACACACAATTCTAGCATTATCTCCTAAGGATAGTCTCCAGGACCGGTGCTGTCCCAGGGTATGTGAGGCCATGTGCGCAGTCTTGGTGCGGGGCCTAATTTGAATAATTAGACCCCACCTAATTATGCAAAGGTTTAAATTTACATACAACTTACTCCCTCTGGACAGGAAGGATTCCCCTTCTCCACACCTCTGAGCAGCCATGGAGAATCATGGCCTCCCCATGCTTCTTCCCCCCACCCCACTTTGGCACCTCTTTGCTGCCTTACCTCGCACTCAGTTGAGTGGCCATAGACAAGCATGGCCTCCCAATGCTTCCCCACCCCACCCCCAGTCAAGTGTCTACCACCACTCCCGAGGAGTGGTTCCCTGCGGGGGCAGCTGGACGGGCAGTGAGGCAGGCACAGAGAGACTGACTGCGTCTGCTGCCTTACTGGGAGAGGGGGGTGAGCTTAGCCAGTCTGGCCTCCCTGGCCTGTTGCTTCTTGCTGCTGGTGCCACCTGTGCTTTGTGCATGCATGCAGTGCGGCTGGTCCAGAGGCGCTGCTATCAGACACACAAGACACCCAAAATGCAGCTACCTTATTAAGCGCATTATGCCATGGAGAGAGCGAGAAAAACTTGGAAAGCAACTGAACAGCACAACTCTCAAGGAAGCTCTGGATCCCAGGAGGATGCAGTCAATCAATCATTTAATAATAATTTTTTGTAGATGTAGATTGATAAACAGAGGTAGATGGAAAGATGAATGAAAGTAAAAAGCTGAAGCTGGAGCTAGACGTTTCGGCTTCTGCCTTCATCAGTAGCACATAAAGGGAGAACTTCTGGATCGAAAGACTTAACACCTCATGGCATCAGTTTTTGGAAGATAATAGTTAAAGAAGAGTTTGCCTTCTGCTTTTTGCCGCTTCTGCAGGAGTTGCCTAGCTAGCCTTGGAATTTTCAGACTACATCATTCTTCTGTCCCCTATCTCTGGGCACCATTTGAAATCCAGTATGCTACTGATGAAGGCGGAAGCTGAAACGTCAAGCTCCAGCTTCATAGTTTCAGCATCAGCTTTTTACTTTCATTCATCTTTCCATCTACCTCTGTTTATCAATCTACATCTACAAAAAATTATATATACATATACATACATACATTACATACACACACACACACACACACACACATTGTGCCCCCATAATCAATTCACTTTGCCCCCACCCCATAACCAGTTCATTTGCACCCCTGCACCCCATAAAATCAATTGACGCTGCCCCCCACCCATAACCATTTCATTTGCATCACCGGGGCAGCATGACTTGATTATATGGGGGGCACAAATGAACCGATTATAGGGTGGGGGTTTAAAGACAGTATTCCTGTTAGCAATAACTTCATTGCTATTGAAGAGTTAGTGAAATAGCAGCCATAATAATCTCAGAACCATATTTGCAGATTTTCCAAGATAGAATAGATATTGCTTTACATCTTAAATTCCTACCTAAGATAGTATAAGACAGATAGTTGTGAGAATGTGGCCCTTTTAACACAGGCCTCTTCCAGCCATGAACATGCAGATTTCTGCGTGTTCACAGGTGGGGGAACACCGTGTGAATGCCGCGGCTCACGTGCCCACAGCGCATGCACACATGACCTAACACGTATTCCCACTCACCCCCCATGAACGGAACAACCGGGGGAAACAGCGGTTACTCTGTGGGTGTAGATGAGTGGGGAGTGAGTGGAGATGCGTGTGCGGCCGTATGCACGCCCCGCCCACGCACCAGCGCACCCATGGACCCCCCACTCAGCAGAGTCATGTAAAAACGGCCTGTGAGGAGCCACTTGAAGAACAGAAGGTTGCTACCTTGCAAACAAGGTTCTTCGAGAGGGCTGTGAACATTCCCACAACACCCACCCTTCCAGCCTCGCATGGAATTTTCTTATATTCCAGGTTAAAAAGAGTTGGAAGGAACTGTCATTTTGAGGGGGAGAGTGTTTTTTATACTAGAGGAGCTCAAGACCATCACGTGATCTATTATTTGAATAGGGTGAGTATGCACAACCCTGTTGTGAGAATGTTAGGCACCGTCTCAAACAACCTTCTTTACAAGGCAGCAACCTTCTGATCAGTCGCATGGGGAGGAGTTGTTTGTAAACAAACCAGTTTATCTCCCAGTCCGATCGGGTGTGTCCCAGTGTCCCACTGCTGCTCCTGCAGCACTACTAGCAGGCAGAGGCAGGTGAGGGATGGAGACCGGAGCCAGGGAGGGGAGGCAGAAGAACTTACTGGGGGAGAAGCTGGCTGCTGCTTGCTGCCCAACCAGGCAAGTGCAGGGCTCCTGCTGGCTGCAGGGCCATGTGTGGCTGCACATGTGGCACATGCCTAGGGCCGGCCCTGATAGTCTCACCTCCAGCTATGTAGCATGCAACCACAGTGAAAACGCAGACCATAATACAGCTTTGACACAGGTTACCAAAGTGAGAACTTCTATCCTGGATTACAAGATCTTAAAAGTTTTCCATATCAAAGTAGTATAAAAAGCTAAAAAGGAGAAAAGCTGATAAAGGCTACGAGGCATTATTGCTTCCATAACAGGATAAAAGTTCAACAAATAGGTGATGAATGTTTAATGATGCACTTTTTGTAAAAGGCTATTATGATAGCAGTTTAAAAGATGTATTAACACTTATGCCTCTTCTACAGTTAAAACAAACCGAGGAGTTTCACAAAAGGGATTATAATTAAGTTTCCTTTAGTTTCTAAAAATTACTTCTTACAGTTTCCTTTAAGACTGACAATTGCATTTTAAGAGGGTTTGGGTTTTTTAAAGCTTTTATTGAAATATGCAGTATAAGGAAGATTACTTCATAAACATGGTACAGTGCTGTTCAATATTGTATGTAACAACTATAACTTTTCCCCATCCTACACACACAGATTACTCACAAAAGGCAAGAAAAATCCTTGTCCCTTACAATGGAAAGACTCTTCATAACACTAACTAATCAGTGAATGACCACTCCAACCTACAAAATCAAGATTAATAAGGGTAAGGAGATTCTAGTGATTTCCATCTTGCATGAGATCTCTAAAGATAGCTAAACTGTCTGGTGTCCAGATGATTTGTCAGCTTTGTAAATTCAGGCTTCTAAAACACGTGAACTAAGAACCACCCCTTCAGGGTATCATCTTGTTCTGGACTTGCCGAAGTGGCAACATCAAAGCTTTTCTAATCCCCTTTCTTTCAACCATAACGATGACAGACCAATATGCATTAAATGGTTGTAAAAAGCAAACTGCAAGGGTGTGTTTACAAAAGTTTAACAGCAAAAGATAGCTCTTAAACTTGCCCAATGCCTTTACCATCTCCTATGGTCTCATTATTACTTCGGGTGTTTTCAGATGGATGCGAGGCTAGCCATCCACGGATCTGTTCCAGGGGTGCACCCCCACATCTTCCCACTTGTAGCCCCACCTGGATCAGGTTTAAATGGACCCAGCAGCTGCTGCAATTCGCAATTGGCCTGCACCGCGCCCCTCCACCTCCACACCATAGAATTGTGGGCAGATCACCTGACACTGTAAGCTGTCGCCCACAACTCTATGGCATTGTGTGGAGCTGCAGCAGCTGTCCATCAAGCAGAAGGACAGCAGCTTCGCCTCAGGTAGATGCCCTGGGTTTGGACGTCCTGCTCTGCTGACGGTGCTCCTGGATGTTCCAGAGGACCACAAGCAGGTCTGGAGCAGAGCAGGGACAGTCTGCTTCACCTGCACATCTGGCGGCCCACCTTTTAGATGAATGACCTACCCGGGGAAGAGATGGACCAGAGGCAAGGCTGCTGTCCATCTAAAAGTACCCCTTGTGTTTATATGTTGCACCCAAAATCATGCTAAGTACTTGACAGACAGAGGCCCACCTAGAAGAGTTTGCCAACCAAATAGCAATCCTACAGTACAGGTAAGAGTATATAGGAGTTGCAGAGGCAGTCACCACAACTCCCATTGATTTGAAAGAAAGACGCAGCTACTCCATACCTCTCAAATACTGTATCCATCGCTGGATTTTAGGTGCCTACAAGCTGAACTAAGGTACTTAGCTTTCAGCTTCTAGTTTTTGCAAAATTTGTTCATGGTTTCTTTTTGACCTGCCAACTGCTTAATAATTCCATCCCAAAACCTAGATTAATTTTCTGTATTAGAACTTAGTTACCACCCTTGCCTTTTCACACTGTGATTACATTCCAGCAACACACATCCTTCTTTCCACAACACTTTTTCCCAAAGGAGTTTATAATCAGATGCAGTTTAGACCTATCAAATAAAGAGGTGCAGGCTTCTGGAAGAAATGCATAACAGCCACTTGGTCATACCACTGATTTGAACCTGGGCTCTTTGAAGGACCATATATCATCCAATTCTCCAGAAAGAAACTGGCAAGGGATGTACATCTGGTTTTATGGAATGTCCTTTTAACAAAAATGTTGCAATAAAGTAAGCAAAACATGAGCCCAGTAGTCTTCCTGTTTCTTAGGAAACTTTCCATGTAGTTTGTTTAGATTACTTTGATGTCATGTTTGAGTTCTAGCCTCCCACGCACATGGATCGGCTATTCTTGACTTTTGGTTGACTTATGTGACAGTTTCAAAGCAAATTTACAGCAGTATTCTATCTTCCAGAAAGGATGACACAGAGTTTTATTTTTTCAGTTGTCCTTGAGCTTTAGTTTGCCAAATACTACAAAAATATATTTGTTCCTCATTCCATGAAGAGGATAATACACCCCCGTAAACCTTCTGTCAAAGCCACAGCAGCGCAGGCAGCAGCTGCAATTGCTTTAAGCACATAGAGATATCCTCTCTTTCAGTTTCAAGAACTTGAGATGACGATTCCAGTGTATACTTTATGCTTGTGTATGCCAAAGGCATCCCTTTAAATTGTGCTAACAACCAACTTAGAGCAAGCTGCGCTAGATACACAAACCTTGCACAAGGGATGTTGGCATAACACAATGCCCTTCAGTAAATACATTTCTAATATCCATGAGGTTTACATATATCACTCCAATACACTAAATTCTGCCTCTGTCTGAAAATGGACATTGCCCACTGTAACATTTTTATTACTTTGCAGACAAACTCTCTCCTATTTCACCACAACTTGGGTGCTGCCATTTTCATGGCAGAATCAGAGTTTGGGGTTATGGAAGTCCTGTCCTGTTTATTTAAGATCAGTTTCAACTGGACTTATCCACCAATGCAAGGGACGTGCTGCTTGGAGCAATAAGGGCAACCGGTTGTGAACCAGATCCTTGCCAGTCCCGACTGGTGAACGCTAGACAAAAGACACTGGCACTGTTGCTGGCTGGGGTTGTCAATGTCTCCCTTTGGGAGGGTAGGGTGTTTGATGCCCTTAAAACTGGGGTTGTCTGACCCATGCTTAAGAAACCATCTTTGGACGCTGACTCCCCNTGTCTGACCCATGCTTAAGAAACCATCTTTGGACGCTGACTCCCCGGCAAGCTATCACCCTGTCTCTAACCTTCCCTTTTTAGGGAAGGTTATTGGACAGATGGTTGCCCAACAGCTCCAGGCTCATCTCAATGCTGTCCAATTCCTGGACCCATTTCAGTCAGGTTTTAGTTCTGGGTATGGCACGGAGACTGCACTTGTGGCCTTGGTCGATGATCTGCGCCTGGAGATTGACAAGGGGAATTCTACCCTGTTGATGTTGTTAGATCTTTCAGTGGCCTTTGATACAGTTGACCATTAGGTGTTGTCATCACGACTGTGGAACCTGGCAGGGGTGCACAGGACTGCTCTTGAGTGTTCTCCTCCTTCCTGTCGGGAGAGCCCAGAGAGTGGTGATTGCTCATTGTCTTCTTGGGACATCCCCTGTGGAGTCCCACACAGTTCTATTCTGTCTCCCCTCTTGCTCAACATGTATATGAGACCGCTGGGTGAGGTCATTTGGAGATTTGGAGTGAAGTGTCTTCAATATGCTGATGACACCGAGCTCTGCCTCTCTTTTTTCATCCATCCCAGGTCCTGCAGTGTTGGTGCGCTTACCCAATACCTGACTGCTGTTGGTGACTGGATGAGGGTGAGTCAGTTGAAGTTGAATCCTAACAAGACTGAGGTGATGGGGATTGGGATTCCTGTTATTGATGGAGACTGGCCCCATCTGCCCTTGGAGTGCTTCTCAAACCCCTGCTACACCTGGATTGTCATGTTGCAGTGGTGGCCAAGAGTGCTTTTCACCAACTTTACCTGGTGAGGAGGCTGCAACCTTTTTACCTTCTGATTCAGATCTGATCACTGTCATCCATGTTTTCATCACCTTGAGGCTAGATTACTGCAGTGTGCTCTACGTGGGGCTGCCCTTGATGACTGCTCAGAAGCTGCAGTGGTGGCTCAGCTCCTTTTTGGGACGAGGCACTGGGAGAGCATTACACCAGTGCTCTGAGGTCTGTACTGGTTACCTATAACTTTCCGGGCACAATTCAGGTTGTGACCTCTAAAGCCCTAAACAGTCTGGGCCACCACATATTTTAAAGCTCGCCTGTCCTTCCATGCCCCATTGCAGCCGCTTCTATTGGCTGGAAGCACCCTTTCGTGGGTACCATCTGTTAGCCTTGTCCATATGACCAAGCCTTGCAGCAGGGCATTCTTGGTCGCTGTCCCAACGTTATGGAACTCCCTTCCCCTGGAGTTCCATTTGAGTTCCAGGTACATTTGAGCCTGGGCCTGAGCATCTCGAGAAGGCGATGTAAGACTTTTCTGTTTGAAAAGGAATTTGACTTGCAGGGATAGGGGTGGATAGGAGATGGGGGGTTGGGTGTGGAGAATTGGGAGGTGGTCTTGGGTGGGTTTGGTGAGGAGTTGTGGGAGTGTTTGGTGTTTAAGGGGATTTTTTCCATGTGTTTTAATATTTTTATTGTTTGTGAGCTGCTCTGAGTCTTTGGGAAGGGCAGTATATACATTTAAATAAGTAAATCAATTTATGATGTACTAATCCTTAAGAATTCCTAAGTACATAAGCTCATAACTGGACAGGTCAGCAGTCATTAAATCATAGTCACTGTGCTCCAAATCCCACTACGTAGTGGCCGGTATAAAAAAAATGATCTTAGTATCTCAACAATGACATGACTGGAAGAAAACCTCTTCTCCAGATCAGAGTGCGTGTCTTTAGACTGACCACCCCCGGATCTGCTCCGGGGGTGGCCAGCCCCACATCCAGCCCTGACAGTGCCAGGTTTAAATGGACCCAGTGATGCTGCAGCCTGCAGGCCCCCAGCCCGTGACCCCCTCCCCCTAAACCATAGAACTGCAAGCGAATCTGCCACCGCTCTGGGCTGCCACCCACAGCCCTATGGAGTTGCTGGGGCAACCCCCGGGCTGAAGCAGAGCTGCAGCAGCCCATCTGCTGAGCAGATGGACCATTGCTCTACCCACAGCTGGTGATCTGGGTTTGGGAGGCCCGCTCCGCTTATAGTCCTCCAAGATGTTCTGGAGCACCGCCAGTGGAGCTGCTCCGGAACATGGACGGCCTTTCTCGCCTCTGCTCCAGCTCACCCCCCAAGTGGGCCACCTTTAAGTTGATGGCCTGCCCAGAGTGAGACAAAGCAGAGGTGGGGCAGCTGTCCATCTAGAAACACCCAGTGTGGCAACTGTAGTGCAGCTAGTACTCACAACTCATTGGCCCTTTCCTCCACTACAACAGAGGGCATCAGATCTATACATGGCCTCATGACCCCCAAGCACAACAAGCACAGAGCCCCATTTATGCTCATGAAATCCTCCATTATCCTCAAAAAAGTACATCAATTATGTTATACCTAGAACCCTTCACGCCCACACACTGCATTTAAATTTCCTACTTCATGTAAAAAATTTAAAGTGTCACAATATTTTCAAAATAAACTTTTTAAAAGCCATCATTCACACACATAGCAAGCAAGCAGGGCTACATGCATTGATAATTACTCTGCTATGGTCAATCAAAACTATCATTCCGCATTGCTTTGGTAATGCAGTAATGCAAGTTTCCCTTCTACTAGAGAGCCAAAGCATACATCTGGATCGCTATGGGCATGATCATCTCTGTCGGGTGGTGTTAATATTTATTTATTTTTTAAGTTCCCACACAGGAGGCATCTTTTTTATAATAAACTCCCAGTCTCAGGGCACAGAACTGCGTGCCTAAGTCAATATAGGCACGCACAGAAAAAGAAAAGAGAAACGCGTTTTGTCATTTTTCTATTTAAAATAATAGTGCTTTCTCACAGACATTGTCAGGGAGTGAGCAAACATTTATGTTCAGTGTGCTTGTTCTAAATGTTAATACTTTGCTCCCAAAAGATAAACTGATACAGCAAAGTACAACAATGCTAACCTTAGAATAATGGGAACGCATGCAATATGAACATGTCCAATTTATCTTACTAGTAAAACTATTTTCCTCTGCTTGCAGGAAAGACGGACTGAAATATTACTAAAATGCTCAACTCAAGTGCAAACACTTCAGGAAACCACTGCATTTACAGCGTAATATTAACTAAGCGAGTCATTCCACTGGCTTACTGTTTCATTTTCCTAGGAGGACTCCTGCTGAACAGTGTGGCAGGGTGGATTTTCCTACATATTTCAAGCAAGAAAAGCTTCGTTGTGTATCTCAAAAATATTGTTGTTGCTGACTTTCTCATGAGCTTGACTTTCCCTTTCAAAATTCTTGGTGACTCGGAACTTGGGCTTTGGCAGCTCAATGTGTTCGTGTGTCGGTTTTCTGCTGTTATTTTTTACCTAAATATGTACATTGGAATAACATTTTTTGGCCTCATTGGTTTTGACAGGTACTACAAAATTGTAAAGCCTCTGTTTACCTCCTCCATTCACACAGTTAATTGCAGCAAGATTCTTTCTGCAGCCATATGGGCAACACTAATATTTTTGTCCTTTCCAAATATGATTTTAACTAATCAAAGCCCAACTGAGGACAAATCCAAAAGCTGTGTAAATCTTAAAAGTGAGTTTGGTTTGCAGTGGCACAAGGCTTCAAACTATGTCTGTCTGGGGATTTTTTGGACAGTTTTTATTTTATTAATCATCTTCTATGGCTCAATATCAAGAGTAATATATATTTCCTACAAGAAGTTCAGGAGGAATTCAAATTTGACAAGGAAAAAAACCAGTCGGAATATTTTCAGCATTATGCTTGTATTTGTCATTTGTTTTGTGCCGTACCACATTAGCAGAATTCCATACACATTAAGTCAAACTGGATCTCAGTTCACCTGCCAGTCAAGAAAAAATCTGTTTTACATAAAAGAATTTACACTTTTATTGGCTGCTGCAAACGTGTGTCTGGATCCCATTATTTATCTATTTCTCTGTCAACCCTTTAGGAAAAAATTATATCAAAAATTGCATCTCAAGTTGAAAACATCAGATGAAATGGAAAATTCTAGAACCAGAAGGTCAAGCAATATTGTTATTTCTTAAATTCTTGTTTCCCTACCATGCACAGTATTTAAAGTGATGAACTGCTGCAACCTGTAAGTGTTTAAAAGATGGAGCTAGATAAATGAACACATGGCTTTAAACGTGCACACAGCTTCCATATAAAACCACATTTCGCTACTGCCAGTATACTCATTACACAACATGCTATTAGAAATTACTCCAAGCCTCTCTACTATATTTTGACGGGACCTGACAAGAAGGACAGCAGCAAGAAGCTACGGAGCTCTGGGCTAAAGCTATAGGGGAGTAGCAAAGGAATACTGTGGCAGGGACAGTCTTGCCCAGAGTGAGTCTTGGCAGGATCAGGAATTTGGCAGGCAGAATCAGGATCTTCTCAGTAGGGAATCTGGCTCTGAATCTTTATTCAGTCCACATACACGGTCCATATACAAAGTATCTTAAGCCAGGCAACACCCTCTGGCTTGTACTCACAGGCTGTTTTTAGACGAGCGCGGTGCCGCCCGCGCTTCTTTTCAAAAGAGCCGGCAGTCCATTCTACACGTGACGCTGCCGCCGAATACACGCATGCGCAGGCGATGTGCATCCATTTCCGGCCGCGTATGACCGGCCTCGATCGCCGACCTGGTCAGTTCGTGACAGAAATGGATGCGCATCGCCCGCATTCGGCAGCAGCGTCACGTGTAGAATGGACTGCCGGCTCTTTTGAAAAACAAGCGCGGGTGTCACCGCACTCGTCTAAAAACGGCCACAGTGTCTGGGTCTCTCTGGGCTAGGCACACTCCTCTGCAACTCAGTTCCCTTAGCTCAGGCAACAACCTCTGGGCTTACAAAGTCCTTACCTTAGCTCCAGCCAGGCACCATCCCCTGGCTGACTAAGCCTAAAAGGCAGAGGTCCTGCTCCTACCTCCTCTGTTTCTCCGCTCTTCTGAGCTCTGATTCAGCATTATACTCTGGGCTGGCTCCTGCTATGCCCACCCATGCAGCTGCTTCCGTTTAGGCGCTCTCCACTGCTCCTGGCAGCACCTGCAGTCCTGCTAGCACTGTTGCCACACTGGTGCCCTCTCGTAATGGGGCAGCAGTCCACAGGGACTCTGTCCTGTCACAAGCACAAAACAACTGGAGCCAGTTAGCCTCCTATATGATGTCAGTCTAAAGAACTTTAGAGGAAATGCTTCCATTCAGAGCTGTAAAAGGTCACACACACATTGCTAACTTCTCCATTCACCTGTTTGGTAGAAGCTGGTAGAAAGGAACAGCAAATAGACTACTCAACCCCTGGAAGCAACAGAATGTTCTGTATTGAAGGCTTATGGAAGTGAAGAACTTGCACTGAATTCTATCTAGTGATCCTTAGAACAGTTAACCTGAGGAAGGCCGAGGGCTGAGCGCAGAGATGAAAGTGGAAAAAAACAAAAGGTGTAGAACAGTTCACTTCTATGCTCTGAGAATTGTTTGGAAAACTTCTGCAGGGTTATGGGAATAAAGGCAATTTATTAAAATGTATTCATTAAACAGTTACTTTTATGGACAAATCTATCTAATATAATAAGGGTAAAACAATCAATGGGTTATACAGGCATTTTTAAAGCAAGTTATAGATGGTAATACAGATTAAAGGTCTTTCTATGCTGTTTTAAGAGCCAAAAAGAATGTATACCAGAGATATACATTTATTTTAAATATTGTTAGAGTTCTAAAATCTATACAAAGATTAAGGTTTGGGTTTTTGTGGCCTATTATGGAAACATTCTAAGGATATGTCAATATGTCTTCTTATAGATGGTCCAGTTTGTCTATTAAATGCATAAATCATTATTGAAATCCTTCAAGTCAGCTTCATGGTTCAATAAGTCAACATGCTGCTCTGCTTTGGAGGTAGACCAGAGGCTAAAAATCTTGCATTTTGGACAGGGAAGTACTGAGAGAATTGGAGAGATGCTGTTCTTATTCCCATCCCTAGAAGCAGAAATAAGACATAGTGCACCACCTGAATACTCTCCAGTGACTAGCTGGGAGAGTATTCAGCTCCATTTCAGAACACTGTCCCACATGGGACAGTAATATACCACTCTATGATGTTTTTGGCAGTAGCTTGTCAAATAGTGGGCTGCTCATAGAACATACAGCTGTAAGTTTGGCAATGCACTCTCTTACATACCAATGGGCCTATCAAGCATTTAGAGGATACTGTCAGTTCCCTCTAACAACATGCAGTGTGTCAAAAGACATAGTAACTGCTTTTTATTTAAAACAAGGTGGAAATGGTGACCTAGATTGATTAAAAGAAAATGAAAAACCAAAACACTCCATGGAAGTTGGCAGAGACAGGGTCATTGTTATGACTTATGGAAAGAGCAAAGCCATTTGGTAGTAATCTGGTCTGCACCATGGAGCTTGTATACCAAAGTATAAGCCACTGCAATTAGGCCTGAAATGACATGCGGCAGTGTCTGACAATTCTGTCGGAAACCTCCCATCAGTTGCCGTTTTCCTAACACAGCATGGACATGGTATCCCCATACTTATTCCAGTGCTTGCTACTGCTTTCCGCTATTGCCTGTCAATATTTCTCAGCAGCAGAAAAATTGTCAAAAACTGTCGCAAGTCGCATAAAATATCAGAAAACACCACAAATGTGTTGCTAAAGTGTCGGAAAAACTATTGGAAATGTCAGAAAAGTCAGGAAAACTGTCGGAAATGTCAGAACTGTTGGAAATTGTCACTATTCTCTTAAGTCCTGCAGAATACCTGGAACTGTTGCAAAATGTCAGATAGTACCTTAAATTGATGGCAAATGTCGTCAGAGCAGCGGCAATACTGTCAAAATGTCGACAGTAAACAGTAAAATGGCAATCAACGCTGCCGCTTCAGGCCTACCTGCAATCATGGGGATTTCTTTTTTTGGAGGGAATTAGTGTTAAAGACTTGTATTATATAAATGAAATCAACAGCAAATAGCTTGTCTAAAAGAGTCAGTGTGGTGTAGTGGTTACAAGCACAGTACTGGGACTGGGAAGGGGAGGCTGCTGGTTCAAGACTTGCCTTAGCCATGAACTCACTGGGTGACCTTGGGGCAGTCACAGATCTCTTAGTCTTAATGTGCCACACAGAGTCGTTCTGAGGATTACTAGTTGAGTTAATTAGTTTAATGGTTAAATGTTAATTGTTAAAAGTTAATAAGTTGAAATGTGAGCCACCCTAAAGGAAAGGGTGGGATAAAATTGAAATAAATAAATTATTTTTTAAAAAAACAGGAAAAATGTATACTTGGAATGATTCATTTGATCTTTTTGCTATGTTTCTAGAACTATGTTTATTGTTCAGTTGTACAAGATTAATAACCAAAAACTACCCATATGTATATGTTTTATAGGTTTTACAGAGTTTGTATTAAAATAATAAAGTCTCTATTTTTCAATAAAGATTGGGATCTTTTTATCACTTTTACAGTTTTGTAGGTAAATTACCAGGTCAGCAAATGAAAGGCCTAGAATTGGAAGCGGACCATGAGATGGGCTAAAAAACCAGGCCCGAGCCCACACCCTGACTAAGGCTGCTACCTCTCGCAGTTTGACCCGGAGACTCCTTTAGTCAAAGTAAGAGTCTTGGGGTCAAACCGTGAGAAGTAGAAACCCTAGCGCCAACAAAGCTGGACTCTCCCATATCCAATGTGGTGGGATAGCTCCATGATCCCCATGGAGTGTTGTGACATCACAGCTTTCTGCAGAAGCAGAGCCATGTCAAGAAAGGGAGAACTGTTTAACCAGCATCGTTCCCGACATACACTGCCCCCATCGAGTACCATCATCATCATCATTTATTCATTTGGCGTGACCATAGGTCTTTGGCCAGAAAGTAACTAAGAAGGAAATACATAAAATAAAATAGAACAGCGCAAAGGCAAATACAAAAAAATAAACAGAAAATCCCATAAACGTCTAAAACAATCATACCATATGTCACAGGTTGGAGGTCCGCACCCGCACTTTACCAGGTTTGAGTGACTCAGTTTCCCTCGCTCACAGCCCACTTGAATCAGTTTTTCTCTCTAACCAATTCAAGCTTGCAGCAGGGACAACTCCTTTGTCACCCAAGGGCCCAATCCTTCCCGTTTACAGACTCTTTCTCTCTGGGGTCCCAAGAGCGTGAAAACTCTTGTTGCTCACTTGTGTTCCAATGTTAGACACAGACTCTTCTTCATAAAGATAAGAAGTTTATTGATTTACATAAGCAAGATAGTTGATACAGAGTGGTATTAGAAATTAAAGGTAAATATAACGCATTCCTAATCTATACTGGTTGAGTTCCTAGATAAGAATCTTACCCTACGAAGTCCATTTAGGTTCTTCTCAGTCCTTGATGTAAGCGACTGGGTCTTCAGTCTTAGAGTTGCTAGAAAGTAAAGTCTTGGTCTCAGTGCATGTCCTCCAGCCCTTGCTGACTGGCAGGATCCAGGATGCAGGTGAGATTGCTCAAGATGGTTCTGACCAAGAGGTTTTCCATAGATGGCTTAATGGCCTCCTTAAATAACAATTCTGAGTCCTTTGTTTCTCCTTCCCGCCTTGGAGAAACCTGAGGCCCATCACGTATACGGAAAGTAACCAGGACAATCCATTTGCATCTCCATAGTGTTCTGTCTGGCTAGACTTCCCAAATACACATTCTTTAAACTGTCTCCACTTCCTGGAGTTTTGTCAGTGTCACAGTACTGATTTGAGTTTTACCATTCTCAATTGTAACATTACATATATGTTGAATCTTTTGCTTTACATATTTACTAGACTTGTAGTCTACATGTAGGCCAGTATCACACGTGTGTGACCCTATGTTCCTCCGTGACACCATATACATAAATCAAATGGCATCAGATGTAACAATGCAGTATGCAGATATAACAACACAGTATACAATACATGATACAGTAACCCCCTAACCGCTTTTGTCCCACATCAGCCCTTCCCGTCCACCGTAGGAGTCAGCCTAACCAGTGTACCAATTACTCCAGATCATATTGTATAAGGTCCTCCAAATCTCAGTCCTGAGTCCCCCCCCATTCTTTAACATTTGCACCCCGAAATTGAAGGAAATTATTCCTCATAACAAAGGCCTGCAGGAAAAATTTTGCTACCCTGGCCGTAATCTCCAGAGAAACTTTTTCTAATTCAAATATAGTTCTACCAGGGAGCTTCCTCAAATATTGAGCTAGCCAATATTCCCTCAGGGGATCATATAAGCTACAGCAGACCAAAATATGCCCCAGCATTATCAAAAGGGCAAAGTCTCTGACCAAAAGGAACAGCAGCAAAACGTCCTTCCAACATCCTTGTTGGCAAAGCATTTACCCTAGCTGCAAAAAAAAGGCATCTTTCCCTAAAGGAAGATAATGAACACAGATATGGGGCCAAATTCCCCTTAAAGGGGACTAAACAGGAATAATTATTAAACGCATCGAGTACCATGAAGCCATGGCACTCCAGGGCATTGGGGGGAGGGGGGGGGGCGGGGACACATACCGGGAAAAGGGCAGGGCCAAATTCAAATTTAATTTTAATGCATAGCCTTCAGGAACATACAACACATATATAAGAACATACAACAATAAACACACACAAGGTGGATAAATCGGGTTTAGACCAATAATACAAATTGGGAGATAATAAAAAAAAAAAAATACATTAAACTCCAACTACATAACAAAATTAAATCCAAAGCAAACCTTGCCCTTCAACAGGCTCTAAAAAGGGAAGGCCCCAGGCATCAAGGTATTGGTTGATCTATAAGGCCCTTCACGGTCTGGGCCCCTCGTACCTCAGGGACCACCTCACCCTCCACGTCCCAGAGCAGCTCCTTTGGTCTGCCGGGGGTGCCTTCTTGGAGGTCCCCTGTGTCAAGCGGGAGACCACAATGGAGAGGGCATTCTTGGTGGCCGGGAATTCCCTCCCGGAGGAAGCTCGCCTGGCCCCGAGCCTTTTGACATTCCAGCGGGCTTGTTAAACCTGGCTGTTCGACCAGGCCTTTGGGGAGGGGGGGAAGGGGGGGGTTAGAGTTTTAACGCTTCCCTACCTCTTATTTTTATTTGTATTTTTATTTTATTCTCCCAACCTGTTTTGGTTTATATTGTTGTGTTTTTAAGGGTTTTTAAACATTATTACTTTTTATTAATGTTTTACTGAATTGAACATCACCCCAGGGTGCAGTAGGCATGGGGGGCAACTAACAAATGATTTAAATAATAATATAAATAATAATAATATAAATAATTAATAGAACTTCAACTGGAAGATGAAAATCTGGAGGGTCAGTCCCACACTGTCCTTGCCTTTCAAAAGGCGTTAAGAGAGGACAGTCCCAACCCTGCTGGAGCACCCATTAAGGGGTAAAAAGATCGGCTGGATTGATCTCACAAAGTCCTTGTCCTTCAACAGGCACCAGGAGTGGATAGTCCCAAACCCTGCAGGCCAGCAACCTGCTTGGCACTTTACAGTTGCTAGTGGCCAAATCATAAGATCAGGACTATATGATAGCATAACAAGTTCAAATAGCATAAATGAACTATAAGAACCTAAACATCTACAGAGATGGCCCCATAAAGCTTGTACACCTGGAGTCCTAAAGTGGCATCAATACCAGCTGAACCAATTCAGGTAAACAGCTGTCCCTTGGGACTGAAGCATGTTTTAGAAAAGGGCAGGGTCAAGACATGCCGCTGTCCTCTTCCTGGCATGGCCCCACCATTGCAGACTGTCATAATATCAGAGTGCTCTATGGGGCTCTTGCCCAAGGGAAGCCCAACCTTGCCTGAGTCCATGTAAAAGTTTGAAATAAAAATAGATTGCCAGTGGGGTCAGGAGATATCTTCTATCTTGAAAGTTAATTCTGCCTGCACAAACCAGGGGTTGGGTACCTTCGGCCAGGGGGTCGAATACAGCCCACAGCTAGTTTTTATTTGGTCCCTTTCCAGTGCTGGATCCAATTCCTATCCCCAAGAACTAAAAGACTACGCTCAGGGTAAGCAGAGATGAGGGCATGCACACAAAGATACCCCTACAAATCCATGTTCTGAACCCCTTTCTTCCTAGGTGCCCCCCATTTACACTCCTACCCCCAATTTCTATGGAACTCTCAGGGCTTATACTAATTTTCAAAGTGGTCCCTAGGAGGGAAAAGGTTCCCTAAACAGTTCTCCATCGCTAGAGGTGTGCACCAGAGGCCCATGTCATTTTCATTTTCATTTTTTCATTTTCATTATTTAAATCTGTCATTTTTGTTTTCATAAATATCAAATTGTTGTTTTCGTTTTTGCTTTCATTTTCATTTTCCATTGGTTTCAATGGAAAACACATTTACGGCTGTAACATTTTTGTTTTTCACTATATTTGGCTGAAACCTGGACTGATTATAACTCCACTGGAACCCATTAAGTGTACCAAATTCCAAAATGATTGGATAAAGGAATCCAATTTTAGAAGCAGTTGAATTTATTTTTTCAGAAATCTTCATATACATTCTTAGGTGTAACTTCTTTGCCTCACATTTAATGGAGATGAAACTTGGAATGTTTATACCCCTTCCCATATTTACTTTCTCTGCCAACTTTCAGAAGGATTGGATAAAGGGTCCTGGTGGTATAAGCAATTAACTTATAAATGTATGTTTGACTGTAACATCTTTGTAGTCCAACCAGTGTACATGAAATTTGGCAGGACTGTATATCATACTTTCACAATAATCTCTGCCAAATATCAGAAAGATGTGATAAAGGGTCCCAATTTTATATGCCTACACAGCACATGCAGAGAAGGAGCCTATGCCAGCGATTCTCTTACGTGACACTGTGATATAAGATTGGTTTGTGATACCAATTTGCCAGCAGAAATGTCAACCAAATATCCTCATTATGTGCTGTGACCATCCCAACATCTCTCCCCCACTTGTTACTGGGAACTCAGAAACATCGGTTTAGGAAAGAGTCAATAGAGATTCTCTTATGTCCTCTGTCACAGTGCTGCAGGACGCGATTGTGATGATAATTGGCCAGCCTGGATGTGTAAACTATGTCTCTTGATTGCTGGGATGCTATCCTCAAAGTCCCAGTTATCTCCCTTCTTTGCCCGTCTGAGGTGCCACCCCCTATGTCCACCTCAAAGCCACTACTGATTGTTCCTGTAAAGCTAGAAGCATGCAGTAACTGGCCAGTGAATGTGTCTGTCAGTTTTTGGGGTTGCTCCACATCCTCCCTCCTACAGCCTCTCTCCCCCTGCCATGCCAGGTGCCTGCCTCTGACTGGCACTGCATGTGCTGCTATTTATCTGAATAATGGTCTTCAAGGGGACAAATTCAATTGCTTATAAAATTGGGTCCCTTTATCAAATTATCCTGTAGTTTGGCAGAGATGACAGGGAAGGTATGAGATACATACCTGCCAAATATCTTGTAAACAGGATGGAATATACAAATGGTACAGCTGGAAATGCATTTTCAAGTTAATGTCTTATACCATCAGGACCCTTTATCCAATCTTTCTGAGAAATGGTAGCTGTGTTAAGCCTGTGGATTGACATAATATCCATAGGTTTCATGCAGATTGGATAGAAGACAAAGAAGTTGGTACATATAATGCCCTCATACCCCAAATGTCATCACAAATGAATAAGAAACAAAAATGTTATAACCAGACATACGTTTTTCAGTGTTTTCCCTTTATTTAAAAAACAAAATGATGTTTTTGTTTCTATTTTCATTATTATTTGTCATTTTCGTTATTGCAATAACAATAATGAAAACAACAATTTTCGTTATTGTTACTCCAAACAGCCAAAAAGGCCATTCCACTCCATCCAAAAGAACGTTTTTCTACAAATTGCTACTAGTTCAGAACACAGAAAGTACCTTTCCTTTTAAACAGCTATCTAGAAAAGTGTATTCAAGGAAGAGGACCTCTCCCCCACTCCACCCCAAAATAAGCCCACACGCCACTGAAATAACAGGGTTTGTTTTGAGGATTTTTAGTGACTTCCTGACTTGCCTGATGAAGGATCCTGTGAGATTCAAAAGCTTGCATACCTCCACCAACTGTAGTTGGTCCAATAAAAGATATCACTGTAGTACTTTGTCTCTATTGCCTACAATTGGGACCAACAAGGCAACCTTACTTTCTCTATTTACTGCAAAAATGATGCAAAAATGATGCGCTTAAGGTTTTAAACCTAATTTCAAGGTGGAATTCCAAATCATTTTTTAAGAGATGCTTCAGCCATTGAGAACCTTGAGCTAATGTCCAGGTATGAGCTCATAAATCTGCTATCTAAAAGCTCATAAATGTTAGGCACATAAATCTCACATTTTAACTGCGTGTCACCTCATAAACCTGCTCTACACTGTAGTGATAAAGCACAGTTATCTAGCCAGAAGCCATCACAGAAATACGTTGGACAAATGTCAATGTCCCTGTTAACATGCAATGGGTTATTTATGCTAAATCTGTGGTTTGAGGCTTCGAATTAGACTCACGATTCCACCACCAAAAGAGCACCAAATTTCCTCCGGGGCAAGGGCTACACTCTTCAAATGGGAATACTTGGCTCAACGAAACTCACCGCAAAACTCTCCCAAAATAAAATGTTAAAAATGATTGATTTCTATTTGTTTTGTGGGTTTTTAATCAAACGCATTTGAACACACTTCCTATAAGATAATAATCATATTACAAAAGCATCTTTGTTTGAAGATGCTGGGAATATTTATTATTAAATATTCTAAGAACCATGAAAACATTAGTTGCAACTAATACATTAAAAAAAATTAAGAAACCGCACCCTGCAGCCCATCTTACCTACTGTAACATGCTGTGCAGTTATTAGTTACTACTGTAAACAACTGGCATTAGCTACTATAACTACAGGAACAATTAAAGGGCCTACTCCTTATCATGGAGTATGCAGAACTACGGAGAAATGAAATGCACTGCGTAGGTCCTCCTTGTAAGGACTAGTTTTAAAAGGCATTGCAAGCATATTGAAGTATAAAACAATATTTCACAATGGTGTGTATTTAACTCAAGAATTTTATTGCTTATCCTTCCCTGCTTTACATGCCCAAAATAAACACCCAACTTAGAATTAACATAACTCTCAACATCAGGATCTTGGTGGTTTTTACTTTTAGGTGTACTATGAAGTTAAAATCCAATGTTAAAAAGGAAGACGCGAGAGACTGTAGTTACTGTGTTGGTGCCAAATGTAAGAGATGGAGAGAAAGTAGTTCAGATGAGATCTTTGATTAGACAAACTACTCTTGGGGCGTTTTCAGACAAGACACTCTCCACCCACTACCCACCCACTATACATGTTGCAGGACTGTAGTGTTGCCCTATGGGTGCCCTGTAACATGTATAGTGGGTGGGAGGGGAGTGTCTTGTCTGAAAACGCCCTTGGTGAGAGTATATAAACTTCGACAAAAGGATACAGTTTTATTTCCAAAATTTATGGTAGAGAGATGAATGTAGAGAAAAGGATAAAAGGAAAGCTCCAGGAAGTATTTTTATTATTCCCCTAATAATAAAAATATTTATTCAGGAAGATTTTTTGGTTTCTTTAAACTTAGACCTCAAAATAACGGATGGTGAGGGGAAGACTTAATACATCATTAAGAACAAACACTGCCTAAAAGTTAGATAATACACATGCAGGACAGCTCCCAGTTCTCTAGCACATCGTATTTTCAAGTTTAGATGGTGGACTATACATAGTAAATAGACCAGCTCTGGGAAGAAACCTAAAACGGAAGTTCACATTTAAGAAAATGTGATATTAGAAAGGCCAGAAAGGAATGATTCATTAGGAGTCTACCCAAGGGGTCCCTTAGGAATCTCCCGGGGGCCACTTTCAAAGTGGGCAACACCCATAGGGCAACACTTTCAAAGTGGCCCCTGGGAGGGAAAAGGTTCCCCAACCCTGGACTAAAATATGCTTGATGCGAATATTATAGATTGAAAAGGACGGGGCATTCAACAGATCTTAAACTCCAAAAATTCAAACAAAAAAATTGTACAGTTTTGATGGGATGCCATAAATCACATTACATTGGACTCAGACCTGAACCAGGGATCACACCAGAGTTTCTGAATTTGACAAAGCTCAAAAGAGAATATCTGAGTAAGCCTGAAACCAGTCATAATTAACTTACATTCTCTCACATTTAACTGAAAAATAAATGTATAAACTATATAGAAAATAACAGGGTCCCTGGTAGGGGTGGTAATTCCGGTTCTCCCGAGATCCAATATTGCCAGTATTTGGGTGTATCGGCTTAATCCGATATTTACCTGTACTGGCATACTGGATTTTTAACATTGGCCACGGTACCAGATTTTTTACATTGTGGGCCGCGACCACTGAAGTCAATAGCTGCAATGTAAAAAATCCGGTACCGTGGCCAATGTTAAAAATCCGGTATGCCGATACCGGTACATCCGGTACCTGGGAGATCTGATACCGGTACATCTGGTATCAGGTATTCTCCCCGGTGTCCCACCCCTAGTCCCTGGTGTTTGCAGTAACTACTTTCATTTTACACTTAACTAAATCTCTGCGAGCTCTCAAGGATTCTATTACTTACTATTAAGAGAATTACATACCATTACCCCATGCCTATTTTAATTTTTCTATCCCATTTTCAGTTTACCATACCATCAGACTTGGTGCAACTTCCTGTTTTACTACCTGAGTGTTCTTTCCCTCACTTCCAAAAAGAAAATATGAAGGTTTTTTTTGCAGATTTCCCAGCTCACCAATTAATAGCACTAGCAGGCAAAGTGTGACCAAGTAATGCTGTCAAAAACATAGTCAGGAAAGAGAAGCTGAACAGAATATCAGCAAAACGAAATATTTATTCAAGCTTTATTGTAGATGTAGTTTGGGTCACCAAGCCCTAGCTTTCAGTGACATAAAAGTTCACTTTAATTTTTATTACAGCATACATAAAAATGATTCTCCACTCAAGCAGGCAAGGAGATAAAGGAAGGCATAATGTCTGTCCCTGGAAAGGTGTGGAACCAGTTTGGTTGGTTCACACCTGGAGACTTTATAGAACCAGAGAGGTTCCGGAATGCTCTGGGGGAGTTACCCCTTGATCTCGATACCCGCCCGCTCAATGACCTGTCGCATTTTGGAACATCTTGCTGACGGAGGCTATCGACCAGATGGTTCCTAGGCATCCGCTTCCTTCTTGCCATCATCACAGGCCCCCGTGGTTTACGGAGGACCTTCAGGTGTTGAAACGGAAGGGGAGGCAGTTAGAGCGATGGTGGCACCGTTCTCGGGCTGAAGCCGACAGATTGCAGCATAGAGCAAGTTGAAGAGCCTATGCTGTGGCAGTGTGGGCACCAAGAAGAGGTTCTCGCTGCCCTCATAGCATCTGCAAAGTCTCGTCCAGCAGAGTTTTCCATGTGGTGAGGGGGCTGGTCAGTCCAGCGGAGTTTTCCGGGTGGTGAGGGGGCTGGTCAGTCCAGCCTCCCTCCGCCTGGAGCTGGATTCATCCAGCACCCGCTGTGACATGTTTGTTGAGTACTTTGCAGAAAAAATCACTCGCATTCAGCACAAGTTAGACACGGCACTTATTGCAGTAGGAAAACCAGAGGTCTGGTCCCATTGTGCAATCAGTTTCAGATGGTGTCACCCACTGATGCAGGGGATGCTCTGGGGGCTGTTAGGGTCACTTGTTGTGAACTGGACCCGTGCCCGTCCTGGCTGGTCAAGACCAGCCGGTAGACGTTAGAACCATTGCTGCCTGCTGGGGTGATCAATGCCTCCCTACGGGATGGCAGAGTGCCAGACCCTCTCAAGGAGGCGGTGGTGTGGCCTCTGCTCAAAAAACCATCGCTTGATGTTGACTCCCTGGCCAGTTATAGGCCGGTCTCTAACCTTTGTTATTTAACAGGTTGTGGCTCAGCAGTTGCAGGAGAATCTGGACCACATCAGCCTCCTAGATCCCTCGCAGTCCAGCTATCGCTCAGGAAATGGCATTGAGACTGCGCTTGTGGTACTGGTTGACGACCTCCACTGTGATATGGATTGGGGACAGTCATTTCTCCTGATCCTTTTAGATCGGTCAGCAGCTTTTGATACTGTTGACCATGAGATGTTGGTGGCTTGGTTGCAGGACTGAGCCGGTGTGGCTGGGACTGCTCTTGAATGGTTCCGCTCTTTCCTGGCCAGAAGAACTCAGCGGGTGGTGCGATGGGATTTGTTTTCATCCCCTTGTGACCTCACGTGTGGAGTCGCGCAAGGTTCTATTCTGTCCCCTCTCCTGTTCAACATGTATATGCAGCCGCTGGGGGAGGTTGTGAGAAGATTTGGGGTTCAGTGTCATCAGTATGCTGATGACACCTAACTCTCTCACTCATTTTCATCAGATCCTGGTCTGGCAGTCTCGGTGCTTACCCAGTGTTTGGGAGCTGTTGGGGATTGGATGAGGGCGAAACATCTGAGGTTGAATCCAGGTAAGACGAAGGTGATGCTGGTGGGTAGGGACGAGAGAGTGGAGACCCCCCCCCCCATCATTGGTGGGGTGCATCTCCCCCTCATCTCAGGTCCATAGTCTGGGCGTGCTCCTCGATTCCCGGCTCTGTGGTGGTGAGGGGTGCATTTTGCCAATTACATCTGGTGCGTCGGCTTCGGCTGTATGTTTTGGATGCGAACCTGACCACCATCATCCATACATTCATTACCTCAAGACGTGACAATTGCAATACACTCTACGTGGGGCTACCCATGGTGATGGCTCGGAGACTGCAGTTGGTGTAGAATGCGGCAGGCCGTCTCCTCATTGGCATGGGCTGCCGAGAGTATATAACACCGGTGCTTTGTTCTCTGCACTGGCTGCATATAGTCTTCCGGGCCTGATTCAAGGTGTTGGTATTGACCTATAAACCCCTACATGATCTGGGCCCTGCCTACCTGCGAGACTGCCTCACGCCCCAGGCTCTGGATGGGCACCTGCAGGCATCATGGGGTACCCTTCTTGGGTCCCCTGGGTATTCCAAAGGGCAGTGATGGAAAGGGCGTTCTCGGTGGCTGCACCGCAGCTGTGGAACTCCCTTCCAGTGGAGGCCCGGATGGCCCCGAACCTCCCTGCATTTCAATACCAATGTAAAACCTGGCTGTTCCGCCTGGCCTTTGGCGAGGGAGGGGGATAGGATGGTGGGTGGAGGTGAGGAGTTTGGGTTGTGTTTCTTGGCTCCATTGGGTGTTGAAACTGTATTTTACTGCTGTGTTTTATTATTTTATCGTTATAATGATGTTTTATGAAATTGTGAGCCACCCTAAGCTGCTTGGTAAGGGTATACCCTGACCAGGATACCCTGACCCTGACCCAGGGTATACCCTGACCAGGATACCCTGACCAGGATAGGGCGGGGTATAAAAGTGTTGAATGAAATAAATAAATAAATAATAGGGGGGGAATACACAAAGCCTACCAAAAAAAGTTAAGGTTTGACAAGCCACCCTGTTTGGATTATTATATCAAAGGTTATACCACAGTTGTTTTTTACTGAAGGCCTTCCACAAGCATAGCTTACCCTGTGTTAACTCCTGAAGAGTACTGAGTACGCTCACCTCCAATAGTGCTAGTGCATGCCGCCACTTGAGTCAAAGATACATATGAGTGGATCATTGTGGGGATATGGTGGCCACTGGTCCTGTTTTATAGAGGACAGTCCTGGGTTTTTTTAAGAATTTGTCTGTTGTCCTTTATTTACACATTTTTGTCCTGTATTTTCCACAAGCTGCCGGTGTTGTCACTTTCTCTCACACGCACACCCCAGAACTCGTGATCTCACAACTTCCAAGCAGGAACAGCAGCATGTGGACTTGCACGTGAGCCAGTGGTCCCAGCACTGAGGGTGGGAAGGTGGGAATGGCGGTTACCATAGTACTGTCTGGATTTTCCAGGACATTATCATTTTTTTGATCCACCCAATCCTTCTGGGTGGATTTTTTAAATATGCACCCATGACTCGGATTTTGCCGGTACAGTTGCATTCCTTTCCACACCCCACCCTCAGTGCTTGTTGCTCGATCCTAGCTGGTGAAAGGAGCCCAGAGCCAGCTGTGTTCTTCCTCCCCCACATCCTCTATTCTGGGGATGCATTAGTGGCCACCCTAGTGGTATGGGGAGATCCTCCACTTCCATCCCAGATTTTCCCAGGGGAGATTCTGTGGTTGCTGTCACAAACACATCCTAAATTGAGGTAAAGCAGCACAGGGACTGAAGCAAAAGCAACAAGAAAAGGAATCCAGGTACAGCAAGATCTTACTTGGAGAGGAGGCTGCACCTGGCAGCTGAAGGAGGGGCAAGTGGGGAGAAACACCCAGTAGCAGCACCCAGCATCAGGGGAAAGAACAAGGAAAAAGAGGGATGGTGAGAAAAAAGCTGCAGCAAGCCCAAGACAGCCCCACCCTTCTAGGATTATGTCACCATGATTCTAAGGAACAAGGCTGTGGTGGTTGAAGTTGAGCGTCTGGAAATCAGGGCATCCATCCTGTCCCAGAACCCTTATTATGCCTTTGCACAGGACTGAACCCCACAACACCTGCAACTGGTTTGCCATCAGCCCCCACAACATTATATCTGAAAGAGGGAAAAGGCAGCTTTGGACGGCTCCATTAACAATCACTTCTTGTTTCTTTCACAAGGCTCTAGAGGTAACTTCCCTGTGGTCTAGTAAACTGTATAAAGTCTGGTTTCGGTGACGTCAGTGTACATGTTTCAAAGCAACAAAAACTTTTTTGTAAAAAACCAGCAGAGTAGACGCATCTCAAGGGAAAAAATGAACACATTATCTGCAGTGCAAAGAGGTAATCATCAGCAAACACAAGCCAAGAATCTTGCAGACTCCTTTCAAATGCCTCGGAGGCTACAAGGAACTCACAAAGCAGGTATGTATCTTTAACTGCTTTTACACTCTTAAATATATCTATAGTTACCTCAGCACATATGTGGCACAAAAAGACTAAATGTATCAAAAAGTTGAAATCTTAATAAATTAACTATTAGCAATGCTTATTTTTGGGTGGCCCCAGCTCATTAGAGGACCACTCTGCATACTGGGATAGTAACCATTATGAAACAATACCCAATATTCCTCTGTACCTCCCTCTGTCCTCTTCTGAGAACACCACCTTGCATTTACAGAAGGAAGAAAATTAACAGATTGTCTCCATTTATAACCACACCTAAATGTTGTAGCACCCTTGTTCGCTGTGTTTTTCCAACTAGAAACATAGCACCCATGTTTGCTGCATTTTCTCCAATGGGGAAAAAACAGTGAACACAGGCCCCTGATTTTAGTACTAAAATTGGGTCACAGAGGGAAAGAGTTTGAGAACCACTTAAAATTACAACAGAAAACATCAGAGGTTGCAACTGAGGTACTTTATTTGTGTTGTATACTAAAAAAATTATATATACACAATCATCTTTGCCATCTTTGCCTGTTGATAATGGGATTTTCAACATATGAGGAGCAGGGTGGGAAAGATAATCATGGTTCGCTGCTGTTCAACACATCTTCCTGTGCTTGTTTCTCATAAACTTTAAAACACTAATTTCCTCCCCAGTGTGCATGCTCTAAGTATGGTTACTACAATGTAGCTACCAAAGGTTTTTGGTGCTCAGTAATACATGTGTCATTAAAACGAGATAAATTATGTTTTCAGTCTTTGGAAATATACTTTCCACCTTGGTAATTTCTGATGGGAAAAAATAAATAGATGAAAAGCAGACCAAAAAAAGCTGATTTCTGGCATATTTTAGAAAAAAACAGGCTCTCTTGGCTACATAAAATATTTCTTCCTCAAGTGCATTTTTCAATTGTTCACCTAGAAAAGTCATCATTTTCACAATATCTAGTACTTATTAAATCTAATCTGCTGGAGCGCCTGTAAAAATTGTTTTTGACATAGCACTATTAATTTAGTACTTCCAGCATCTTATTTTACAAAGCTCTTGATTTTTGATTTTTTAAAAAATGTTTGTAAAGTGTCAAGTAATACAAGTTAACATTTATTTTTATTATTACACCTACAATCCTAATTAATTTAAATGGGATTGCAGGCATGATTGAAGATACTTGATTACAGGATCAGAGCCCAGGAAACATCACCAAATTGCTTAAGCATTAACAAAACCCTTGCAACTTAATATGAAGAGATTGCAAATTAATAGATTTACAAATACTTCATAGTTTCTTGAAGACAATCATCAAGTCTGGTCACACATTTTATAAAATTATATTGGAGCAAATCTCTCACATTCATTAACTTTAAGGTTCTTCAGGGAAAACTAATTGCTTACTTTTATCTCTCTATAGGTTCTGAATATCTTATAACAGCAAACACACCTATCCTATCCACCAGATAATTAAAATGTCCTTAAGCAATGTCTCATATTGCAACATTAATGGCGAATTGGAACCATTTACTTATTTTTACTACTTGATTTTCCTCATTGGATTTATCGGGAGTTGTTTTGCCCTCTGGGCTTTCACTCAAAAAGATCAGAATCACAAGTGCATGAGCATCTATCTAATTAACCTCCTAACAGCTGACTTTTTGCTGACCCTGGCATTGCCATTTAAAATAACTGTTGACTTAGGTGTCGCCCCCTGGAAACTCAGAATATTTCACTGTCAAGTCACAGCTTGCCTTATATATTTTAACATGTATTTGTCAATCATATTTCTGGGATTTGTAAGCATGGACCGATGTCTTCAGTTAATTCACAGCTCCAAGATCTATAGAATTCAGGAACCTGGATTTGCCAAAATGTTATCTGCAGTTGTATGGATAATGGTCTTCGTTATAACAGTGCCAAACATGGCAATTCCAATCAAAGATATTGCAGAAAGGCCTAGTGTGCGGTGTATTGATTTCAAAACAAACCTGGGAAGAGATTGGCATGTTTTTACAAATTTTATATGTTCGGCAATATTTCTGAATTTTTCAGCCATCATTCTTATTTCCAATTTCTTCGTTGTCCGGCAACTCTACCAAAACAAATACAGCAAGAGCTATACAAATGTAAAGAAGGCCCTCATTAACATACTATTCGTAACCGCAGGCTACATCATATGCTTTGTTCCTTACCATATTGTCCGGATCCCCTACACTTTGAGCCAGAGTGATGCTATCACAACCGACTGTCATCTAAAACGAACCCTCTTCAAAGCAAAGGAGTCCACCCTGCTGTTTGCAGTGTCGAATCTGTGTTTTGATCCTATTTTGTATTATCATCTTTCAAAGACATTTAGGTTGACAGTTACTAAAACATTTACAGCATCAAAGGAGAAAGATGCTGTCACAGAAAAACAAAACTTAGCACAATATACTATACTGTAGTATTTCAGCTTAGATTAGATTCTCATCGTAACCAAGCCAAATACGTGCACTTGAGACCTCGCATCTTCATGAATGTTAGACCCCTTGTCTCTCCCTCTGTTCCCCTTCCTAAGTCTCTCCCCCAGCTCCCTGTCTCTCAGATTGTAAGCCCTAGGGGCAGGGACCGTGTCTATTTTATTACTTTGTAAAGTGCCAGGTGCACTGCTGGTGCTATATAAATGTTTGTTAATAATAATAATAATAATTACCAATGTGTATATGTATGTATAACCATTTGCTGAATATGCCATGTGTTTGTTAAACGTGATTAACAAGAAAAAAGGCATGCAGAAGCCTGGAACTAGATGAAAGGAAAATTTAACTAAAGGTTATAGCTCAGAATATTAGACTACATATCACTTCACTGAAGAACTGCACAAAAAACATGCCATTCTGTATGATCCAAACAGGTTGCAGTATACAGTTTACAAGGAGAATCTAACACATTAATAAAGGTTTATGGTTGGAAGATACCAGCACTAGTGTTTATAATATAAAAATGTTAAACACTTTCTATAGTTAGTTAGTTGGTGTGATCAGAGATGATGATCCTCAACAACAATTGGTATGCTGCCAAGACATGCCATTTCCAGACATTTTAAAAAACACTATTTTCTCCAGAAAGCTGTTTTTAGATGCAGTGATGAGTAGCAGCACGTACTCTGCCTGCATGTGTATGCAGTCTCTTACAAATACTTCCCCCCACCCTTTTTATAATAGACATCCTTTCCACTACTCCACTGAATATTAAAACAATAGCGTATATACACTACTGTAACAAACTTCTGAAGAATAATATTTTTGGAGTCAGGATGAAGAGAAATGAATACGAATTACTGGACACAATGTAAAGTAGTCTTTTTTTAACCCTCGCAAGTTGGACATGCCCACTGTACTAATCCAGTGTTGGGGTCAAACAGACCCCAATTAAGTCATAAATAAAAAAACAGGGGCATTAATTTGAAAAGGACAACAGCTGTCTAGAAAAAAATTCACACTATCAAGATTTTGTGTGGAGTGGGGGGGACAGGGATAGGAATAAAACAAGAGGCAGCAGGGGTCTGTAATAGTTCACAATGGCAGCAATGTTAACACTAGAAACTACACAGGAATAGTAGATACTAGGTTTGCCACTGAGGTGCCAAGCGTTTACCAAGCAATTAGTGATTCTATCTAATTATCTTTGAGGTGACTCTTTGAGAAGTCTGATGTCTTTAGATAGGTTCTATTACTTTGCTGATAAAATCTCCTGGATTCACCATGATTTCAACACCACACTTATTACAATTAGAGGCTGTGGAAGCCCTGCCTTATCCATTTTTATGGGATCAATTTCAGTCGATCTCACCTGCTGATGCAAAGGACGTTCTTGGGGCTGTTAGAGCCACCTCTTGCGAAGTGGATCCATGCCCATCCTGGCTGGTCAAGGCCAGCTGGGAGACGCTGGGCCCATTGCTGATGGGGGTGGTCAATGCCTTCCTTTGGGAGGGCAGGGTGCCGAGCTGCCTCAAGGAGGTGATGGTCCATCCCCTGCTCAAAAAACCATCTTTGGACGTTGACTCCCTCACCAGTTATTGGCCTGTCTCTAACGTTCCCTTTTTAGGGAAGGTTATTGAACGGGTAGTTGCTCGGCAGCTACAGGAGCATCTGGACCAATTCAGTTTTCTCGTTTGACTCTGTTGATTTTGTTAGAGATGCCCAGGTTGGGTCTGTAGTAGGGGTGGGAAACCGGTAGAATCCGGTATCCGATAATGCCGGTATCGGGCGTACCGGCATTATCGGATTCGACCCGGTAATCCGGACCCGGTACCGGATTTCGGGGTACCGGATTTTTTTGCATTGCAGCCATTTAAAAATGGCTGCAATGTAAAAAAACTTAAAGCCCCAGCAAAAAAGTTTTTTTTAAAAAAAACCTCCCCGAGTCCAGGCTGCGCGGGTGGAAGGGGGGACACCCCCCACCCACCCTGCCCAGCCTGGATTTTTGTTTTAAAAAAGACCCAGAGGCGAGCCCACCCCCCAGCACCAGCGGCCGCGGCGTCCCCGCAGCCGCCGGTAAGTATGACCCGATCCCTGGGGGGGGGGTTTAACACCCCCCCAACCCCCCAGGGATCACCCCTACTAAAGTTCAGTGCGCTTACCTTTGGGAGCTCCGGCGGCGGCGGGCGGTCCGGCGGCCTCAGCGCCGGCTGTGGCTGCCGGCGTCAGAGACGCTCTAGGCCTTCCGGGGAAACCCGGAAGTTCCCCGGAAGGCCTAGAGCGTCTCTGACGCCGGCAGCCACAGCCGGCGCTGAGGCCGCCGGACCGCCCGCCGCCGCCGCAGCTCCCAAAGGTAAGCGCACTGAACTTTAGTAGGGGTGATCCCTGGGGGGTTGGGGGGGTGTTAAACACCCCCCCCAGGGATCGGGTCATACTTACCGGCGGCTGCGGGGACGCCGCGGCCGCTGGTGCTGGGGGGTGGGCTCGCCTCTGGGTCTTTTTTTAAACAAAAATCCAGGCTGGGCAGGGTGGGTGGGGGGTGTCCCCCCTTCCACCCGCGCAGCCTGTGAGGGGGAGGGAATTAATTTATTTCATTGGTTTTAATGGGGACACAGCGCCCCATTAAAACCAATGAAATAAAACCGGTACCGGTATACCGGATTTAATCCGGGAATCCGCTTTTCGTAGAACCGGTAACCGGTAAATCTGGTAACGGGCCCGGGGTCCCACCACTAGTCTGTAGCGAGGAGCGTTTTCTTCCAATTACATCTGGTGTGTTGGCTTCAGCCATATGTCTCAGTCTCCGACCTGGCCACTATCAGCCATGCTTTCTTTCATTGTCTCGAGACTGGACTATTGTAACATGCTCTATGTGGGGCTCCCCATGATGATGGTCCAGAGACTGCAGCTGGTACAGAATGTGGTGGTCCGCCTCCTTACGGGGATGGGTCACTGGAAGAACATTACACAGATGTTCCGTCCTTCCGGGCCAGATTCAAGGTGCTGGTTCTTACCTATAAAGCCCTATACAGCTTGGGCCCCACCTATCTGCAGTATCGCCTCACTCCCCGTACCTTTGATCGGCACCTGCGGCCAGTCAGGAGTGCCCTTCTTGAGGTCCCCCAGCCAAGGACCCTGAGGCTGCGGAACTCCCTCCTGGTGGAGGCCTGGGTGGCCCCGGATCTTCCTTCCTTCAGACGTCAATGCAAGACCTGGCGGCTCTGCCAGGATTTTGGTGAGGGAGGTGGGGGTGGGGGGGGACAGTTTATCATTTTTTGGTGGGAGGCTGGGGTGGGGTTTTAAATGTCTTTTAATGTTTTTTTATGTCCCTCTCCCCTCTCCCTGGTGGGGAGGCTGTGTTTCCTCCTTTTTTTTTTTGCACCCTTTTTAAAAAATTTATTATGTATTTTATATATTTTATATTGTAAGCTGCCCCAGGCTGCCTTTGGTAGGAGGGGCAGGGTAATAAGTTTGCTTAAATAAATAAATAAATAAATAAATAAATAGCAACCTTACTGCAAAAAGGTCAATTTAATATTAATGTTGACTCTTGCTGACAAAAGGGTTACTTAACAAGTAAATGGAGGGGTCCAAATGACCCCATATGGCTGATTGGTAAGTATTTTTCAAAATGAACGCTGCAAAAACAGTTATGATGAAAAAAAACAGTGTTGAAGGTTCACACCACTAAGGTTACAACTGCAAAAAAATATACAGTTCAATTTATGTTTGTAAAGTGGTCCTTTATCTTGGAGTATAATAGACCCCCAAAAGCATTTGTAGTGATATTTGTGTACACATGAAAAGGTGATTAACGAAAACAGGCACAATGTTATATTTCTTTCTATTTCCATTTGTTGTGAGAAAAGAAGGAAAGAACAGGTTCCGGTTTAAGCATTTAAAGAAATAATAAACAGTTATTTATTTTTAACAGCATTTGGGGGGGTCTATATTACCCCCAGCACCCCTAGGCGCATAGTACTTTCAGTTTCCCATGCACCTCAATTGGGGTCAAACTGACCACCACCCCCAGCAGGGATTTAAAAATCTTAAATAAAAATATATTACAAGGGGCATGAAACACCACAGGGCAATTGAGTCTAGTATGGTTGACCAAGTCATGGAGTGGTAGAAGTTTGCTAAAAAAGTTTTATTCATTATTTTGATCCCCTCTCGGGTCATTTAGACCCCACCTATTGGCCTAGGGTTAAATATCCATTTTTTAAAGTATCCATTTTCTTTCCTCCACTGTCAATACTCACAAGAGTTTTTAAAGAATATCCCAACAGAGTAGTTAATACCACTAATAGCCAAAACATGGGAAACACCATCTTCAAGCTGCTCAGCACTGCTACTAGCTCTTAGTGCCACTGCAAGTCCCATTCACTTCAATGGGATTCACACTGCTGCTAATGGCTACCATCACATTAAAAAAAAGTACAAATTGGATATCTTTTATTGAAAGGTCAAAGATAAACAGCATTTTAAGCATGCTTAAAACAAAATTTCTTCAATAAAAAAACTTCACTCTTTTTCTGAAAGTCAAAATGAATTTATATATTGACTAATTGTAAGAAAACCCCAAAACTATCCTGAAAAATTGCCGTACAGAACATTCCTGTAACAAAATGACAAAACTCAAGGCCCCATATATTCTTACTTTGAGAAGCAGCATAGAATACAGATGCCGCATCACATATCTTACTTGTGATAGTTCCAACAGATCATTTGCTTTATAATGCCATTTAACTGCTACTTTTCAAATAACCACTACTTTTCAATAACCATTTCTGTCAACAAAACGCATTCAGTTGTCGTCTTCTTTACTGTAAATGCCAACTAAGGAAATAAAATGAGTAGAATTTGATGTCAACATCTGTCCCACTGAGCTCCACCTATTTCTCAAGATCTGAGAGCAGTGGTTGTCAAATCTATTGTCACTGTGACTCCATTTTGAGTCTTAAATCTATTCCCATGACACAAGATGGCCACAAAGCCATGCAAAGGATACCAAATATCAATCAGGATCATGACCCCATCTGCACATGCTGTGACTCCATCTGGGGCCCTGACCCATATTTTGGGCAGCTCTGTCTAGGAGAAAATAATTTGTCACTAAACAAATTAGCCAAGCACAGAAAGAGCAACAAGATTCTTCAATTTTAATCTTTTCACCATTACTAATCTGGATTACCCTGAACCTCTTACTTCTGCTTTTTTTTTAAAAAAGAAGAAAATAAAAAAGAACCCATTCATTTATGCTGTTAGCTGTGATTCAGAAAATGAAAAGGCATCATAGCAAAACTGTTACCAAAGTGTTATATTAATACGTTTACCAGACAGCAGAGAAACATTTCTACAGGAGGTGAAAATTCCAGTGACTAACAGAATCAAATATTTTATTTAGTGCAGTTTTATTTGATCAGCGATTCCCAATTGAAAATTAACTTCAACGCAGCAGTCTTTTTTTTATCCCCCATAATTTACTGCTTTCTGTGCAAACGTCTGTAAGTACTTCAAATAGCTTCAAGTACTGCATACAAAGGAAGCCAATTTTGATGTAAAACATTTATAAAATAGCCAGAAAGAGAACCCTATCATATCATTCATTGCTGTGTGCCCTAAACATGATTAGCATGCAGAGGTAGCAAACCTATTGCACTATAGTTTTGAGGTTAACAACAAAATTAGTTGTCACAGTAAGCGCTGCAAAAAGTCATCATTGTAATAAAACCATTATGAGTATGTAATAAGGAAGCAGCAGAACTAGGCAGGCATGGGACTTTGAATCTCTTTGCACTGCATAATTGGGAATTTGGGCCCCATGCCAGTTCTGCATAAACTAGTATAGACGTTTAGGGAAAGGATGCAGAAAATTACATAATCCCAGTGGTTACAGACCCAGTTACCTACAGGAACATTATCTGGGTTGCAACTCTAATCCCAGCACAGAGGCTAATGCAGCAACCAGGAAAGGGTCGAAAGGACTGCAATCTACCCTATCTCCAACACCTTAAGTGTCTCATGCTCAGTTTTCACATTGCCCTCTCTGATTTGGGAATAGTTTGCAAATGTCACTCTTAGCACAAGAACATATTACACTATTCATCAATTTTCTTAGCTGGGTGTAACCTCAAGCACTAGCTGAAAATTGATAGAATCATTACAATGGGAAAGGGTGCCATTTAAGTTAACATTTTGCTATTCCATCCCCACCTCCCTCCCAAGAACTTCACTATAATAAGTCCAACTTTAAAAATCACATTTTCAGCATATAAAACAATATGCTTTATCAAAGGAGAAATCACTAGATAACCTGCTTTAAAAAAATATAACCCAGTATAGGAAATTTCAACAGCATGTAACTCATGAAAATGAAACAAAGTCAATATCTGCTGAAAGAAAACAACAAGTCTTATTGGAACCATTCCAGCTTTTGTTTTTCCAAGTGCCATATGTGATATAACCTAGATTCTTTATCTTGCTTTTCATACTCTGCCCATCACATCACTGTAGACTCTGAGCTCCTTGAGGCTTGCAGGTTCAATGTGTACATCTCCAGGTACTTGACATTTTCATTCGTAAAAAGGGGGAGTTATCTTTGTTTAGTGTTTTACCAGCCTGGGAGGATACATTTGGATATAACTTTAAAAAGTAAAAGTGTTCACTTACCAGAGGTATAGGAAAGTGGGTTGCATACTGCAAATGGCGAAGGAGGTCATAGTTGGATGGGAAAATCAAGTCTCTCTGTTTTTCCCTCTTCACTGACTTCTCGCTGTTAAATGAAATTCTTCTGTCTAAAGTGGAGCTCACATTCTCACAAGACTCTCCAGGCATTGGAGAAAAAATCTAGGTCATGTAAAACAAATGGTTAAGATTACTATGAAAGATCCAAAATTATACTATTGCATGATCAGCTCAATCCTGTATTCATAGTCTCACTTCTATATCAATATTAACTCCACTGGACTTCAGTGGAGATATTCCTGATTTACATCAGGTCAAAATAAGATTACAGTCATGTAATGTGTTTTAAATTGTTATATAACATAATTCCAATTATCTGTATAGTAATCCATGAGAAAAACAACATGACAGTTTACTTTTCTAATAATGAAAAAAACCATTAAATGTTTTCATTCTCCTCTGGATTACAAAGCACAGTGTACAAAATTCAAAATTGTGCTGTATGCTGGGGATAAATAGGAAAGATGATTGAATGGAGTCAGAAGGGATAAATTTCAATCAAGATTCGACAGATGTACAACCACAAAGACAGATTTCAGACTTTAGAGTCTTAGAAGCAATGACCCCATTTCTACAATGGAATTCCCATGGGTGAGAGGGCTTTAGTATGGATGTACATAGGCAATGGCATGCAGTTCCAGCTGCAAGATTGTGACCAAAATAATGAGCAGGCAGATTTTTTCAAAGGTAAAAAATTGGCACTTGAACAACTAGCATCCTTGACGTTGAAAATCTACCCCTGGAGGTAACAAAGAGTAATCCACAAGTCAGCTGAATAGAAACAGCAAAAATGGGAGAAAACAAATGAGAATCAGAAGACAAAGGTTGTTAACAAACGTGACAGTGGCTAACTTTGACCCGTGAGCCAACAGCACATTTGATGCTGTACCGCCAGATGTTCACCCGAGTTTGTGGGCTGCATGTCAGCGGTGAGCCCGGGATGTGATCCTGGAGACCTACAGGGTCACGGTCCGGGTTACCGTCCGCCCGACTAGGCCAAAGCAGGCTATAACATTTGTTATGGCCCGCCGCAACCCAGATCAGTTCTGCTATGGCTGGCTGATACCTTTGTGTGGCTCCCCACCCTCCTCAGCGGTCTGGCCACCGACACATCTGTTGGCCAGCCATACCCGGTCAGGACTGTGTTGCCGGTCAGGTTGTGACAGCAACACTCCACCATCACTTCTGTTAACACCCAAAGTTACTGGTGTTAGTTTAGGTATTTATATAGCACTTATTGACAAGCATCTAAGCACTGCATTTTATTCACCTACAGTGTATAACTGGCTAGCACAATAAGGCAAAAACTGACAGAACACAGAGTAGCTTCTTCAGCTATTCATAGAGCCCAATTGTTTAAACATCAGATGACCCAATGAAAGGTGCATTTCTCACTGACACTTAAGAATTTCCAAACTGAGACTTGGCCTTTATTCAAGAGGGAGGAAATTCCACAGGGAAGTCCAGCTACCTAGCAAGCACGCACCCTACCCTCCACTGTGACAAGGACCCTGTGAGGTCTGAAAGCTTGCATACCTCCAACTGTAGTTGGTCCAATAAAAGATATCACTTTACTACTTTGTCTCTATTGCCAAGATGATATCTAGGAACTGAAAGGACATCCTGGCAGACTGCAACTGGCACAGGGAAAGTTGAAGGAAAGAGACATGGAGCACAAGGAAACTTTCATACATAAGGGGTCACTGTTGAAACCAATGAGACACTTCTGCAATCTAGAAATGAAGGAACGCTGTCAAAGGGAAGGGGAACGGACACATGGAGACCTAAAGTTAACATCTTGACCTGATAACACCAAGATATGGAAATGAAAGAAGATTACATGCAAACTGTTTTAGCGCAGGGCATGGAGAACATTATTCTGATGCATGTAGCAAGGTCAGAAATGGGGAGTATCCAGAAATCAAAAGTTAAACCTACTGGAAATTCCGAACCAAAGTCAGTCTTAAAGTCATTTTTGTCTACATCATCAAAAATATTAGTGGCTCCTGAGTCAATGCCCATATGTTCCATAATACTATGCTCCTGATAATCACGAGAGAGAGAGAGAGAGAGAGAGAGAGAGAGAGAAACACCTGTCAGATTATAATTAAAATCCTTTGTGATTTGCTATGAGGTAAAACCAAAAATTTCACTCATTTGAAAATTATGGAAGAACATAATGGTTAAAATCAAGCAAGATGGAAAATTCCTGCTAATTGATATTCCTGTGAATATTAATATCAGTATTAAGAACATTTACCAGTTCTCAAATCCATACTTTTGTATAAAGAATAATTGAAGGGGGAAGAGACAAACAGTCTGCCCACTTTGTTAACATGTATCAAGCTCGCCTCCAGAAAAGCCTCAGTCCATGAGGATTTTCTAGGGTACTCAGATCTGCTTCCAACTGGGAAGAGGTGCAGAAGCACTGCTGCCTGCCTCTGCTGAGGGTATTTCCTCTGATGTATCTCTGCCCCTGCAGACACCATGGTTTGCAATTTTCACTCTCATGTACTTTGTATCTGGCCATGAGACTGCTGCAGATGAAGAGCTGAGGAAGCACACAGGAAACTAGAAATTTGTATTACAAGGGTTGTGCCGATTGACAATGTGGCTGCAAGGAACTAAATATCTGATCCAAATTCTAAAGTTAATGAAAGCTTTTCCATTGTCCTTGAAGGGCTTTGGTTCAAACCTTACAGGTTGATCTTTTCCTGGAACTCAGATATTGTGAGTCTGTTTACAAAGAAAAAAGCCTTCTATTTCACATCATTACTAACGGGGAGTGGAGGTGTGTGTATTACACCTGTATTTAAAGATAGTGCTACAGGCCTGAAAAGGGGGGCGGGACTGTGGTGCAATTATACCAGGCCCTCAAGCTAAGGAGGCCCTCAAAATTAAAAGAATTTTCTTTCATGATATATACATTAAAATACAAGTAAAATAATAACTGAAAGTACTAATATGTGTAAATTAAAGCACCCGTACAACCTCCAAAAACTGATTTAACATAAGTAGTGCCATACTGGGTCAGATCAATGGCCAATCTCGGTTGCTTGGAGGAAGTACCCAACAGATCACAATGGGGCAATCCATTCCCTGTTGTTCACTCCCAGCTCCTGACAGTAAGAGGTTACACTCCCCAAACCTACCTGGCTAATAGCTGCTAGCGGACCTATCCTCCAGAATCCAATACTTTCTTAAACCGAGCTATACTACTGGCCTTGACCACATCTGGCAACAAATTCCACAATAGAGGGTGAACACAGACATGCCCGTAACTCCGCTTTAACACCACTTTACCATTTGTTATGCATGTTGCAGGGTTGTATTGACATTCTGTTCAGTCCTGCAAAATGCATAACAAATGGTAAAGTGGTGATAAAGCAGAGTTAAAGTGGAGTTAAGGTGCAAGTCTGTTTTCACCCTTAATTGTTTGTTGAGTGAAAAAATACTTTCTTTTACTTGTTTTAAATCTGCTACCTGTTCATTTCATGGGGTATCTTCCTAGATCTAGTACTATTTGAGAGGGTAAATAACCGTTCCCTATTAACGTGTTCCACACCACTTATGATTTTATTAACTTCTATCATAATCCCTCTCAGTCATCTCTTCTCCAAGCTGTAGAGCACCAACCTATCCAGTCTCTCTTTCATACCCCTTATCATTTTTGTTGCCCTTCTCTGTACTGTTTCTGTTTCTATTATATCTTTTTTAGACAACCAGAACTGCACACAATATTCAAGGTGCGGTCACACCATACATTTATATAGTGGCATTATGATATTTTCAGTTTTATACTCTATTCCACTATGAATAATTCCTAACTTTCTGTTTGTTTTTTTGAAAACATCAAAACTTATGATGGAGTGATGCATGTACCACAGCCCCGATGTTCTCTCAACAGGCTTGCCTATATATAAGTGATTATTTTTATATTCAGTTCTCTTCCAATTATTTGAATTACTGGAGTCGGCATTTGCTTTCTCTAAATGATGTTAACACTGAATCCTGAACAAAAGGAACAATACATTTTAAAAAACATACATATCCTACCTCCAATTTCACATCATGGTCTTTCAAATAGTGTTCATCCACATTTTCTCCAGTAGGTGAGCGGGATCTACTAGTTGCAGTGATTGACAAGTCTCCACGTGATATTAAAGTGCACATATACGCATCATGAGAAAAAACATCATGTCGAATGAACTCAGAAAAGAGCAGCACCAGGTTCAAAAATTCAGTCTTCTCATATTCGCTATTCGGGTCAGCTACCAATAATAATAATAAAAAAAAGTTAATTGTAGCTTAAAATATACCTTTGCGATGTGTTTTATGTTTGGATGAAATCCTGACTCCACAGAGGTAAAATGGCAAATCTCACATTTGCTTGAAGTGGACCAGGGTTTCGTCTTTTGTTTCAATAGTCTATTTTAATTCAAATGTTTCACATCTTAGGGTGTTAACAAACAAGATGACTACCCACTGAACCCCATGTTTGGTCCATATAGCCCCCACTCACATCTTTAACATGTAACTGCAGAAAAGGGTCATTAGGCGTGGCCCTTTGACACGGTTCTGGCAGCTGGTAGGGTGGGGGGGGTGTTAGAAGGTTTGGAGGTTGGAGAGATTTGGGAGGAGCAGCTAGTGGTGCGTTGGTGGAGTCTTGGGCAGGGGGAGGTTATTCTGTCGGGAGGGCGTTCTGGTGGGGTTTTAATTGGGTTGTTGGGTGGGTTGGAGGTAGGTTATTATTCTTGGGGTGGTGGGTTGGGATGTCCTGCCCCCCCAGTGAGAGTGGGGGAGGAGGGTGGGATTGTGTATGGGTGAGGGGTTGTCCGTGAAGGGGGGGTTCAACCCCTATACAAATGTCTTTGTGTGCCCCTCTGTGAGGGGGGGGCTGGAGGGACTTCCCAGTGAGAGCAGGTAGTGGGTGGAGGGGGTAGGAGAAGGGGAGAGGGGTGGGGGTCCCCTCCACTAGGGAGGAGGAGCAGCCTAGGGTAGGGAGTCGAGGCCAAGCGGATGGGGGGGCTGAAACGGCCATTGGGGCCGTGACAGGGTGGGGGAAATATGGTTGCAAAGGGGGTGTTTGTAGATCTGCGAGGGTAGCGAGGTGTTTAGTATCCGTTCCCTGAGCTGTCGCCCGGGCAGATGGGGCAGTGCAGGTGGATGGGGATCAGAGGCCCCTTGGGCCGAGGCTCCTGCTGCTGAATGCAAGGTCGGTGGCTAATAAATCATCAATGGTCCATGATTTAATTCTGGACCAGGCTGCCGACCTTGTATGTCTTACAGAGACCTGACTGGACATGGAATCCGGGCCTATTTTGGCGGACCTTGTTCCGTCCGGGTACTCCGTGCAACATCAGCCAAGGCTTGATGGATAGGGGGCCATGTAGCTGTTGTTTTTAGGGTGTCGTGGACTGTGAGGAGGTATTCAGTGCAATTAATACCAGGGATCGAGGCCCTTTATCTGGTGATCAATTTGGTGGGGGACAGATTAAGGCTGCTGGAGGTCTACCATGCACCTTCCTGTCCGGCAGTGTCCCTCTCCGCTCTAGCTGAACTGGTGTCGGAGGTGGTGTTGCACTTCACGAGGACCTTGGTCCTGGGGAACTTCAGTATTCACGGTGATGCTGGTCTTGCGGAGGCAGAGCGAGAGTTCATGGCCGCCGTGGCAACCATGAGCCTGTCCCAAATGGTCATCAGCCCGACACATGGTGGGGGGGCATACTCTCAATCTGGTGTTTTGCACTGGCCTTGAGGCGGGGGATCCATTGGTGGGGGAGGTATCAACAATGCCCTTGTCATGGACAGATCATTACCTCGTCCAGGCCAAGCTCCTGGCACATGCCTGCCCCCAGAGAGATGCAGAACCTATTCGACTGGCTTGTCCCCGGAGACTGATGGAACTGAATCTGTTCCAGACTGCTCTGAAGGAATTCCCCTGTGATCTTGACGGCCGTTTGGTCAAGGACCTTGTTCTGGCTTGGAACACCTTGCTGGTGGAGTCCATCGACCGGACAGCTCTGAGGCGTCCACTCCCCCGGCTCCGGCATCGCAAGTTACCTTGGTTCACTGAAGGCCTGCGGTTCTTGAAGCAGGAAGGACAGCGGTTAAAGCGACGATGGCACCATTGTCGGGCTGAAGACGACAGGTTGCAGCATAGAGCTAGCTTATGGGCCTATGCCGTCACTATGAGAGCAACAAAGAAGGAATTCTTTGCTGCCCTCAAACTGTGTTTCCGGAGGTTCTATTCTGTCCCTGTTCTTGTTCAACATGTACATGCAGTCATTAGGCGAGGTCATGAGGCAGTTCGGAGTGAGTTGTCATCAATATGCTGATGATACTCAGCTGTACCTTTCATGTTCATCGGACCCAGGCCCAGCAGTCTCTGCACTTTCCCAATGTTTGATGGCTGTGGGGGACTGGATGAGGCAGAGCCGACTGAAGGTGAGTCCTGACAAGACAGAGGTAATGTTGGTGGGGAGAGCGGCGGGTGTGGCTTCCCCGATCATTGACGGGATTTGTCCCCTGCTGGTCTCCCAGGTGCACAGTCTAGGGGTGTTCCTGGATTCCCGGCTTTGCTTGGATATCCCGGTGGAGACGGTAGCGAAGGGGGCATTCCGACAGTTACATCTGGTTCGGCGGCTTCAGTCTTATGTCCCGGACTCTGATCTGGCCACTATCATTCATGCTTTTGTTACCTCAAGACTGGACTACTGCAATGTGCTCTACATGGAGCTACCCCTGGTGACAGTTCAGAGGCTGCAGCTGGTGCAGAATGTGGAGGCCCGGCTCCTTACAGGCTCGGGTCGCCGGGAGCACATTACACCAGTGCTTCATTCTCTGCACTGGCTGCCTATTTTCTTCCGGGCTCAATTCAAGGTGTTGGTTCTCACCTTTAAAGCCATACATGGCCTCGGCCTGATCTATCTGTGGAACTGCCTCAATCCCCGGGTCCTCGATCGGCCCCTGTGGTCCTCTGGGGGCACCTACTTGGAGGTCCCCAGCAGGATATAGTATTAAGAGGTTTGCCATCCACGGCCAGAATTGAAGCCTTGCCCCCTCCTTTCATACCTTCAAATTTCTCCTTAAAACTCACCTCTTTCGCTCTGCTCTGTCTGACTCTTTATCCTGCTGAGCCACTATTCCTATACCTACGATCGGTTTACCCTTATCCTTGCAACATGGACCTGCCTGCTGTCATTCTCATCGTAACCAAGCCAAGTACGTGCACTTGAGACCTCGCATCTTCATGAATGTTAGACCCCTTGTCTCTCCCTCTGTTCCCCTTCCTAAGTCTCTCCCCCAGCTCCTGTCTCTCAGATTGTAAGCCCTAGGGGCAGGGACCCTGTCTATTTTATTACTTTGTAAAGTGCTAGGTACACTGCTGGCGCTATATAAATGTTTGTTAATAATAATAATAATAATAATAATAATAAGAAGAAGAAGAAGAAGAAGAAGAAGAAGAAGAAGAAGTTGTTGTCCTTGATCTCTTTGTAGTCCCTACAGAGGTCCTTGGCCAAATGCTGGCAATGCTGGTTCATGTGCCTGCTGCACCATCTGTAGAGAGATTTCATGGAACACCATCTCATTCCGATAGCACTTCAGAAGTTTATATTATACATTCTGCTCCCCCTACAGAGTGATGAAGGCGTTCATCTCTTCCTCGCTCCAAGGAATGCACTGCTGGTGGATGGAATGGTAGGTGGAGAATGGAACACCGGAGGTAGCAGTGTTGGTAGCTGCCTGTGAACACAGTAAAGGGGGAAAAACTGATCTCTGAGGCATGTAGTTTTCCTCTCGTGATCACTGTCCGGCATGGCGCCTCTCCCTCCTCCCAGTCTACCGGCATGCCATGGTGCCTTTCCCTTCACCACCAGCCTGCCAGCTCATCATGGTGCCTCTCCCCACTCCATCTGCCCTTTCCTCCCAGAACCACCCTCCCTACCCAAAGGGAAGCAGGAAAGAGTACCTGGCCTAGATTACTCCTGGGCAGTTGCTGAGGCAGGATCTCCGGGGCACGCAGTTCTTCTCCCACAATCACCACCTGCCATAGTTCCTTTCCTTTCCTCCCAACACCCCCACCCTGCTGTGTCCCGGGGAGTATCCTGCTGCTCCCCAGCGCTCTCCTGGCTATCTGTGAACACAGTAAATTTTAAAAACCCACATATTTAGATAGCAGTAAATGGTGGCTTTCCCTCCCCAAAACGGTGCACCCCACCACCCGAGGTGCATTAACTTACCATAGGTGCCTGGCTGTCATTCTGAGCCATTGCCATGAAAAAACTATGGAAGTCGTTGTGGAGAATACAATGGGTACTGAAAATCGAGGGTTGGAGATGTACTGCAAACCAGGAGGGGCTGGAAGAACACATGTCTGAATTATGGTACACGCTGGGCTTTTAAGGTGCCAGTGAGAGCTAGAGCAGCGAGAAGGACAGAAAGCAGTGGCTTCTACGTTTTTCACCTGTGACTATAGGGCCCTTTTTACACGGGCAGCAGTGGGTGGGGGGATGGGTGCGCTGCCAAAGTGGGTGGAGGTGGATGTGTCCCCTTTCCTACAGACACACACCCATCTCCACTGACCTTCACCCATTTCCACCCACAGAGCCTCCTCCATTTTGTTGGATGGCTCTATGGGTGGGGATGGGTGGAGGTGGGTGTTTCGTGGAAGAACGCACTCACTTCTACCCACTGCCCGTGGTGTTTGCATGGGTGAACAACTGATTGAACACCCATCCCATCCCCAACCACGCCGTTTCCATGGATGCCCCCACGGGTCTAACACCCTCCCACACACCCAGCGGGGGGGGGGCAAATTTGTGTAAAAACAGCCTATGAAGCTGGCAGACCTGTACACATGTAGGCTACATGCAATCTAACTGACTGGACACCAACACATGCGCACACATTAGCCCACAAGGCAGGCTGCACATATTCCAAGACCCCGCTGTGAGTGTGGGCTCTGTGTCCAGTGGGTTCTGGCCACATGGCTGGTGGGGGAGAAAACCTAACAGACAGGCAGGTGGACACTCATCTAGTATGGGCAATCAATCATCTTGTCTGTTAACACCCTTAGAGATAATTTTTCTGCACATAATAAAGCACATTCCTGGCATGTTTGGCCATCCGGAGCAAGTCTCAGTAAAAAATTCAGCTGGCAACAGATTGAGAATTGTTCTACACAATATATTTCTGCAACAGAGTTGTATGTGTTCCAAAAAACACACCCAATGTTCTAAAGCAACCAAAATTAAGAGGCGGATGATGGGTCTCTGTTCGGATCTGCTCATCTTCCGGCAGCAGTGTAAGACTCGTAAGGTATTACATGTAGGACCTGATTGTTCCACCAGGCGTTTGGTGGAGGCTATGGGAGGGGGTTGATATGTTGGGGCAAAAGGGATTTTTTAGATAGGGTTGTAATTTTATATTGTTGCGTATATTTTATATTGGAATGTAAGCCAATCCGAGCTGCCTTGAGGCAGGCGGGGCGGGATATTAAATGTAGAAAATAAAAAATAAATAATAAACATAAGGAAGTATGTGCACAATTTCACTATTTCCTATATGCCTTAACGCCTCCATCACCAATTCCCCCTGCCTGCTGACATCTAGTGGTGTCAGAGTTCCTCTCCAGAGTCTGAAAACAGAGGCTAGCGCTAAGGTGTAAATCCAACCTCATTTTTGTTATAACAAAATTATTTTATTTTTATTTATTTTTTAATGTACAGTCATTCCAATCACAAAATCAGCTAAAGGCCAATAACTTGAACTATCGTTTTAGAAATCTTTAAAGACCTTACCAGGTTAAAATGTTGCTTATTTTATTAACTTCTTACCACTTTCCCAGTGTGTTTTTACCACACTTAATCTATTAGCATATTAAGCATTGTAAAAATGGACACCACATGATTTCTTTACAGCCCTGAGAAGGGGTATTTTCAGACGTGATGGGTCTCTGAGCCCACCACGCTGAATTCTGGACTGGAATCGTTCCCCAACCCCGGTCTGTGATGAGGCCGGCTATCCTTTAGATGTGCTGGCCGCATCACTACTGGGAATCAGGGAGGGGGTGGAGCCAGGGTGGGGCTGAGCGGCATGCCATGTGGCCACCAGGCCCCGCCCCCATGCTCCCACAGCCGCCTGCTTTAAGGGAGACGGGCAGGTGCAGCAGCCAATGAGGCCACTTCGCCCGACCGCTAATGGTGTCCAGGACTACGATCAGAAATGAGAAAAGGTAACAGATGTTACTTTTGGCCCTTTCCTGATTGTGGTCAATCTAGCCACGATTCCAACTCTGAAGCCAGCCACAGGGCCAGAACCATGGTTAGAATTGATCCTTGCCGGGTGTTCACTGTGATGAAAATCTGGCAGGGATCAATCAGATGTTACGGGGATCACAGCCACCCCACAATATTCACTGTGGTTCAGTAGGGTTCACTGTGATCCTGTAACGTCTGAAAATTCCCAAGGACTTCATGATGTAATGGCTTGTTAGTTCACTTAGGCATTTATACTGACTACATGACATAAAATTCCTAATAAAGGTCCTATTAAGAAGACAAAAACTTCATTATATTTGAAATATACAAAAAAAAACTATGTGGAAGGTTGGTTAAAATAATTAGTTTAAACATGAATTTGCATAAAATAAAATAAATTTATTAGAAGAAAATTATCACTCATCATCTACTCCTACAAGTTAGTTACCACTCTGTGACAGAGAATGATTAATCAGTTACAATTTTTTTTAATCATTCACTTGTCACAGCAACACTGGGGTTGACTCGTTCTGCAATGCAAAATACGTCAGGTCTGTAACCACGCAGAGAATGGAAATGAAACCTTAACCGCAAATTCTTTATTAGGAAGCAGAACCTCAGCTAGAAATCCATCACAAACACAACTGATGAATACCATTTGAAAACAAAACGGAACAAAATTGGAACTAATTAGAAAATAAAATTATTTTTAAGCATTCAGTAACAATTTGCTACAAAATTAAGTCATCTTGAACTGAACAGATGAGTTTATTCAAAACAACCAATGATATTAATTTACTTTGCACCTAAAAAATGTATTTGTTCTAGTTCTCAAATGGGCCATTCAGAAAATTTTCAATTTGTTACAAATCACTTCTCAAGACATCAGTTACAGTTCAGGTAACAAAGAGAACGTTGCTATGGGGCATTGTACCAGCACTTTAAAGAGAACCTCCCTCAACCACAGCACAAATTCCAACCCCAGCCTGAAGAGAGACAAGGGGTGGAGTTTGCATTGCATTGCATTGCTTCCTTGTCCACATATTAAGGGACTAGACTTTCAAAGGTCTACACTATACATGATTCCATATCAGAGTCCCTACACTTGGTATCAATCCATACTCCATGTTTCTCCCAGGCCCTCGTCAGAGAAATCTTGTTTCATAGTGTCATAAGGGAGCTGTGTTAAATGAAGAAATTCTAAGAAGGGTGCCATGTATGCCCAGAAGGGTTTTTACTTAATTTAAAAAAAATTTCCTTCCTAATGTACTACTGAAAACTACTATACTTCATATAAATGTGCAACATTTCAGAGGTTAGCCAGTTTTGAGTTCCACACAGATTAAAAATGATCCGATTTATATTTTTAATAAATATACTATCTTCTGTTATTTATACTGCAATTCAAACACGGCTAAAAGAATAACTTCAAACTTAACTCTGACCAAAAGGTGAAAGATTTAAAAAACGATGGATGTGTGAAAGAGGGTCCGTTATAAAACATGTGCCATCTACTACAAGTTGAACAAATTCAATAACTGGACAAAAGACCAAATACTTTTGCCCTGTTTTGTCACAAGAGTGAATTAATACTTACATAATGAGGGAGCTTGTGTATCTAAAAACCTAAGCAGGACATTTTGAAAAACAGGAAGGCTGGATCCAGTGAGAGAAGCTGAAGAAATAGATTCCTTTTCATCTAGGACTTCTGACTCACCACATCTCTACACAGTGAAAAGATAAAAGATTTACCAGTTAGCACACAACTACAAATGATGCAACTGCATTTTATCTTCATCAATATGCAATAGCAACCCTTCAACATTAGACAGGGAAAAAATAAGTACACGTCATGCCCCCAAATTTGCATACATTTTCATGGGTTTATGAAAATTTGTAATAGCCCACTGACTAACTTTGGGACAGAGCTGAAAAAAAATTGATGCAAGACACTGTGCACACACGTTTGTATGTGCAGGACTGATGGTTCAAGTTATAACTCAACCCATTAAAAAGTCAAAATTTTCAAATGTGTGCACTGACATTGGCTCTCAAGTTTTAGTTTTAAAGTCACTCCGAGGATCACAAGTGCAATCAGTGACAACTCCTTTCTGCACACTAAAGGATCTCCTCTCTCAAATATATTCACAATCCCTCCTACTTTTTTTAGCTTACATCTCCGGCACACAGCTCCCTACTGCCTGAATGTTACTTTTTTGTTTGGTTGGGTTTTTTTATACCAGTGCTGATTCCGAAATTGTTAAAGTGAAAAAGGCACTACACTACACCACCACTACACTCCAGCAATAAAACAGCAGCAGACAGGATTGTTAAGTTAGGTAAAGGAATTGCTGCCCTTTCTCCTGCTAGCTTAACAAGGTGTTAACGAACCCCTTTGTCTGCTAAACCCAATATAAACCTTATACTGCTGGGAGCCCAGTACAAGATAACAAAACCCATTACTACTGGCCAAAAAGTTCTCTATCACTTAGCTACTTAAGTAAGTTATTTTTAGACATCAAGTTAATTTTCTTAAGTACTGCTCAATACACACCACACCATACAGTTGGTCCACCCCCAGAGACTAATTGATCCAATACGATTCCAGAACTCTCTGGGGGATTTACCCACTGAACTCAACAGTCGCCCTGTCAATGTCTTGGTCAATCTGTGATATGACATTTTGACCTGGGCTATTAACACAGTGGCACCCAAGCCTATGTTACTTCTGCGGCGGCAGCAAAGGTTGGCTGAGGGCACCCTCCTGCAGACTTCGTTTTTTTGCCGGGTCTCAACTACAAGGAGGACGTTCTCGGCCATTGCACCTTCTCTATGGAACTCCCTCCCCCAGGAAGTCCACCTGTGTTCAAGCCTGGAAGCTTTATGGAGGCAATGTAAGACCATTCTGTTCTGTCGGGCTTTTGGCAGTGAGGACTGAATGGAGGGGGAATTAACTAAGGGGGAGGATGGGTTGGGTGGTTGTAGGAGGATGGGATGGGGGGGATTGTGGGATGTTTTAATCTTTGTATTTTTTCTTAATTTTGTGTACACCGCCCTGAGCTGAAAAAAATCATAAATAAATAAATACAGGGAGGACCTGAGGCTGCTAAAGCAAGAGGGTAGATGGTTAGAGCACAGGTGGTGTTTGACTCATGCCAAAGCCTACTGACTGTGGCACAGAATGATTTTTACGGGACTATGCCATGGTTGTGGTGGCAGAGAAGAAAGTTTTCTTCTGGTGGAACTCTTCTCGGTGATGAATAGCTTATTGAATCCTAGCTGTTTCTGCCCATAGTTAAGAGACACTGGCTGCCTCCTGTGATGAGTTTGCCACCTACTTTTCAGATAAAGTCGCTCGTTACTGGCTCGATTTGGGTGTAGCTACTTTGGGTGCAGGGTCAGAGTTTGGAGTTGCGGAGGCCTGGTTTTGACTAGTTTACTTGGATCAGCTTCAATTAATCTCACCCACCAATGTGGAGGATGTGCTTGAAGTGGTGCGGCCGACCACTTATGAATTAGATCCATGCCCGTCCTGGCTGGTGAAAGCCAGCCAGGAAACACTGACCATGTTGCTGGCCGGAACTGTCAATAGGGTACCTGATGGCTTTACAACTGTGGTCATCCATCCCATGCTCAGAAAATCATACCTTAATGTTGACTGCTCTGCCAGCTATTGCCCTGACTCCCCTGCCAGCTATCACAGTAGGAGAGCCAGAGGAAAGGGATGCCCTGTCTTGTCCAATTTTATGGTATCAATTTCAGTGGGGGGTGTTCACTGATGCGGAGGATGTTTGTGGGGCAGTTAGAGCCACATCATGTGAATTAGATCCGTGCCTGGCCAGCCAGGAGACACTGGGGCCATTGCTGGCTGCAGTGGTCAATGCCTCCCTGCAGGAGAACTGAGTGTCGGGGTGTCTGAAGGAGGCTCTGGTTCGAACTTTGCTCAAGAAACCATCACTTGGCATTGGCTCCCTCGCCAGCTATCAGCCTGTCCCTAAAAAGGGAAGGTTATTGAATGGGTGGTGGCTCAGCAGCTTCAGGAGCATTTAGACCGCATCAGTTTTCTTGATACCTCGCAGTATGGCTTTCATCCGGGTTATGGCACTGAGACTGTGCTTGTGGCCTTGGGTGATGACCTCCGCCATGAGCTGGATCAGGCCCAATCTATTTTACTGGTCCTGTTAGATCTGTCAGCTGCTTTTAACATGGTTGACCATGAGATGCTGGTGACCCAGTTGTGGGACCAGGCAGGGGTGGGCAGAATTGTTCTTAAATGGTTCCGCTCCTTCCTGTCCGGGAGCACCCAGTGAGTGCTCCTGGAGGACCATTCCTCATCTCCCTGGGGCATCTCGTCTGAAGGTTCTATTCTGTGCCCCATCTTGTTCAACATGTACATGCAGCCTCTGGGTGAGATAGTGAGGGGGTTTGAGGTACGGTGTCATCAGAAGACACCCAACTCTACCTCTCCTTTTCATCTGACCCAGGCCTGACAGTCTTGGTGCTTACCCGGTATCTGGCAGCTGTGGGGTATTGGATGAGGGCGAGCCATCTGAAGCTGAATCCTAACAAGACAGAGATGATGTTCGTGGGTGGGGCGGGGGAGTTGCTGACTTCCATCATTGATGGGGTTCACCCCACCCTGGCCCCTCAGGTTCGAAGCCTGAGGATGCTCCTCAACTCCCAGCTTTGTCTGGATGCTCAGGTGTTGGCGGTGTTGCGGGGCGCCTTTTGTCAACTACACTGGCTACGTTGGCTTCAGCCATATATCTCAGACTCTGACCTGGCCACTATCATCCATGCCTTCATCACCTCAAGGTTAGACTACTGCAACACGCTATATGTGGAGCTACCTTTGGAGACAGTAGCTAGTGCAGAATGCAGCGACCCATTTCCTTACAGGGATGGGTCGCCAGGAGCATATAACACCGGTACTCCGTTCGTTGCACCGGATGCCTATAGTCTTCCGGGTCTGATTCAAGATGTTGGTGCTAACTTATAAAGTCCTACAAGGTTTGGGCCCCACCTACCTGCCAGACCACCTCACTCCCCAAGTCCTGGATTGGCCCTTGCAGTCTGCTGGGTGCATCCTCCTAGAGGTCCCCCAGGTAGCTCGGATGGCAACCATGGAGAGAGCATTTGCAGTAACTGTGTCATGGCTATGGAACTCCCTCCCGGTCGGGGTTCATCTATCCCCGGATCTTCCCTCCTTCTGTCGACAGTGTAAGGCCTGGCTGTTCCGGAGGAGACGGGTAGTAGATGGGGGGTTGAGCATAGGGAATTGGGTTCTTTTTTTTAGCTCCAGTTTTTTAGCCCACCCCCCGTCTCTCAGATTTTAAGCCCTAGGGCAGGGACCATGTCTATTTAATTACTTTGTAAAGCGCCAGGTACACTGCTGGTGCTATATAAATACTTGCTAATAATAATCATAATAATAATGTTATGTTTTTTATGTTCTTGTTTATTTATATTGGTATTTATAGGTCACTGTTATTTACATGCGTTTAACTTGTGAGCCGCCATGAGCTGCCTGAGGCAGGTGGTGAGCAGGATACAAATATCAAAAATAAATAATAATAAATAAACTTCTCTTTTTAGGGAAGGTTACTGAATGGGAGGTTGCCTCGCAGTTCCAGGCACATCTTGAGGCTTAACACAGTGGGGGATGTAGAGGCTATAGAAGCCCCAGTTTGTCCAACTTTGTGGGATCACTTTCAGTCGGTGACACCCGCTGATGTGGTGGGTGTGCTTGGGGCCATTCGAGCCACCTCTTGTGAATTAGATTCGTGCCCGTCTTGGCTGGTTAAGAGCTTCCAGGAGACAATGGGGCCGCTGCTGGCCAGGGTGGTCAATACCTCCCTACAGGAGGGCAGAGTGCCAAGCTGCCTCAAGGAGGTGGTGGTGCAGCCTCTGCTCAAGTAACCATCGCTTGTCATTGACTCCCCTGCCAGTTATTGGCCTGTCTCTAACCTTCCCTTTTTAGGGAAGGTTACTGAATGGGTAGTGGCTCAGCAGCTTCAGGGGCATCTTGACCACATCGGTTATCTTGCTCCCACTCAGTCTGGCTTTCATCCGGGTCATGCTACTGAGACAGTAATTGTGGCTTTGATGGATGATCTCCACCGTGAAAAGGATTGGGGTTGATCGACCCTATTGGTCCTGTTAGATCTGTCGGCAGCATCTGATACCGTTGACGATGAGATGTTGGTGACGTGCCTGCAGGACAGTGCAGGGGTAGGCGGGATCGTTCTTGAATGCTTCCGCTCATTCCTGACTGGGAGAACTCAGCGGGTGGTGGTCGGTGATTGTTTTTCATCTTACTGAGACCTTTCATGTGGGGTTCCACAGGGTTCTGTTTTGTCCCCTCTCCTGTTCAACGTGTATATGCAGCCGCTCGGTGAGGTGATCAGGGAGTGTCATCAGTATGCAGATGACACCCAACTGTATCTGTCCTTTTCGACCAATCTGGGCCCGGCTGTCTCGGTGCTTACCCGATGTCTGGCAGCTGTGGAGGACTGGATGAGGGCTAGCTGATTGCGATTGAATCCTGACAAGACGGAGGTGATGTTAGTGAGTAAGTCAGTGGAAGTGACGCCTCCCTCGGTGGATGGGATTTGTCCTTTACTGACTTCCCAGGTACGGAACCTGGGGTGCTCCTCGATGAGCAGCTCCACCTGGATCTCCAGGTGGAGGCTGTGGTGAGGAGTGCCTTCCGCCAGTTACGTCTGGTGCAGCGGCTTCGGCCGCTGGTTTCGGTTCCTGACCTGGCCACAAACATCCATGCTTTTATTACCTCTCGGTTAGACTACTGTAACGCGCTCTACATGGGGCTACCTTTGGTGATGGCTCGGAAGCTGCAGCTGGTGCAGAATACAGCGGCCCGGCTCTTGGTGGGGCTGGACTGCTGGGAGCACATTACACAGGTGCTCCAATCTCTGCACTGGTTGCCAATAGTCTTCCAGGCTCAATTCAAAGTGTTGGTTTTGACCTATAAAGCCTTACACGGCCTGGGTTCTGCCTACTTGTGAGATCACCTCACTCCCTGGGTTCTTGACCAGCCCCTACGGTCATGCAGGGGCACCATGTTGGAGGTCCCCTGGGTTTTCCGGGGGGCCACACAGGATTGGGCTTTCTTGGTGGCCATGCCGCACCTCTGGAACTCCCTCCCAGCAAGGGCCCATCTGGCCCCGGACCTCCCAGCTTTTCGTAGGAACTGTAGGACCTGGCTATTCCATCAGGCGTTTGGCGAGGGAGAGGGGTAAGGGTTGGGGGGGGGGAGGGGAGATTGGCTGGGGTGGGGTTTCTTTTTCTTTTCCTTTATAGTTATTGTTATTGATGTTCCACGCTGTTTTATAAGATTTTATATATATTGTATATTTTATTAATGTTGCTGTCAGCCACCCCAGGCTGCCTGTGGCAGGAGGGGCAGGATATAAAAAAATTGAAATAAATAAATAAATATTGGATTCTTGGACCCACGTAAGTCAGGTTTTCATCCTTGGCATGGCACTGCGACTGCACTTGTGGCATTGGTTAACAATCTCCGCTTTGAAATCGACAGGGGAAATTGTACCCTGTTGATTTTGTTAGGTCTGTTAGCGGCCTTTGATACTGTTGATCATGGTTTACACAGCTGCAGGACCTGGCAGGGGTGCACAGGACCACTCAAGTGGTTCCACTCATTCCAGTCCTGGCTGAGAGAACCCAGAGGGGGGTGATGGGCAGTGGCTCATCATCCCCTCAGGTGCTCCCTTGTGGGGTCCCACAGGGTTCCATCTTGTCTCCACTTCTGTTCAATGTGTATCCGAGGCCCCTGGGAGAGATCGTTCAGAGACCTGTAGTGCCATCAATATGCCGATGACACGACACAGGTCTTGCAGTCTCGGTGCTTACCCAGTGCCTGGTTGCCGTTGGGGACTGGATGCAGGCGAACTGACTGAAGCTGAATCCAGACAAGACTGAGGTGATGATGGTTGGCCAGCTGTGTGACCTGGGAGACATAGGAACCCGTTATTGATGGGGTCCAACCTCCTTTGGTCACTCAGGTTCACAGTCTTGGTGTGCTTTTGGATCCATTGCTGTGCCTGGACTGTCCATTTGCAGCAGTGCCCAGGAATGCCTTTCACTAATTACATCTGGTGAGAAGGCTACAACCATTGTTATCAGATTAAGATCTGGCCACTGTCATTCATAATTTCGTAACCTTGAGGCTGGACTACGGCAGTGCATTCTATGTTGGGCTGCCCGTGCAGACTGTTCAGAAATTGCAGTTGGTGCAGAATGCGGCGGCCCACCTTCTCTCAGGGACAGGTCACTGGGAGCACATTAAACTGGTGATACAGAGTCTGTACTGGCTGCCTAAAGCTTTCCAGGCACAATTCAAGGTGCTGTTTTTAACCTATAAAGTCCTAAATGGCTGGGGCCCCAGATATCTGAAAGACCACCTCATCCCTCATGTCCCCTGAGGTCAGCAAGGGCACGCTCTTGCAGGAGTCATCTCTCCAAGATGTTTTTACAGCTAGGGTGTGCAGGGAGGCGTTCTCGATGGCTGCCCCACAATTATGGAACTCCCTCCCCTTAGGGGTTCACCTAAACCGTGTCTGTTAATCTTTTAGAAAAAATGTAAGGCCTTTCTGTTTGGTCAAGCATTCGGCAGGCAGGAATAAGGTTGGATGGGGGATGTAGGGGAGGGTTGGGGGGAGTGTTAAAAGGAACAACTGTTTGTTTACTATTATTATTGATTTTTTTATTACTGTATTTAGTATTGTAAGCTGCCCTGAGCCTCTGCGGGAGAGGCGGCATATAAATTTAAATAAAATAAAATAAAATAAATAAGATAGAATTAGAATGCATTAGTAATATTTCAAACCAAAATAATTTCCTGGCTTGATTAGACCAACATATTAAGTTTGCTATTAGAGTTTAAACACAGAATTATTATTATTATTATTATTTTTACAAATTCATTTATTATACGATTCCAAAATAAAAGATTCAGGACACAAACATTTGTTTTATATTCAGTTTGGCTAAGGATTTCATCATGAACCTCATGTGAGGTTTTTGGTAAAGTCCCAGCTAATGGATTCATGTGACTACAAAAGCTTTCTGTTTTCACTTTAAAAGCAAAAAACACACATTTCTGGTCATACAGATTGCAGACAAACACTTGTAAATGCAGTTCTGCACTCATATAAACTATTCAGGTTACTTAAGTTAAGAATCAAGTGTTACAAGCAAGTTGTGCAATGTCTAATTTATCAGTTTGGGGCTGGTTGATGTATATTAAACCCAGCTAATGTCCTCACAAGTGGTATTTTTTGGCATCTCTCTTAACCCGCTATTCTGCAACTAGAACTACTAACTTACTTCTGCCTCAATTTCTGCTTGCCTCTTCTCCAGGAGTTTTGCCACAGTCATTGCTCTGTGTTTGCCAGATCTCTTGCAGCTCACAGCCCATTCACAAAGCAATGTTACCACCGCTTCATCATTAGGGGCAACCTATTCGGCACAGAAACAAATAGTCATTTAACTTGCACATTAGTTATTTACTTACTAAGACCAGGATGTAGCCAGTGTACTGCTGATGAGAACAGTAGCTAAATTTCTTGTTTGTGAATCAAAGTTTGTTTTTAAAATGATTGGTGGGATTCATACAAATATTTTCCACACATTTTATTCTCAAGGAAAAAAATGTGCCTGGGGGGCACCAAAAGAAGGAAAAGGGAAACTGGAAAAGAAAGAGAAGTGAAACAAGTAAAAAAGGAACGAGGGAGGATATAGCAGCAGCAATACCAAAGCGTCGTACTGGACTGCAGGGGCATGGAATCAGCGTGGATGTAGTGGAATCAAAACTTTTAAGGTTCTTCTTTATTATCCAAAACTGAATGTGTGTCAGTTAGATCAAACGAAAATAAAACAAAGGTGAGTTCTACAAAGAACACATATGAAAATTACTGGCTTGGTCAAGGTATTTCTATCTAATTACGATTAATTTCAGCAATGCTGTCCCGAGGAACCAAGGCATGACATGGGCTTCATTTAATTTACAGTGAACTGTGATATTTATGTTCTTTTACCCACCTCCATCACTCTACAATGAATCCTAACAAGCACAGAAGATGCTAGATGAAATCACCTCTCATCTCCTCATCCATCCCTCCACCTTCTCCTCTCCTCTGCTCTGCTGCACATCATCATTAGCCTCTCCCTCTCTACTGCCTCCTTTCCTTCTGCCTTCCTTTAAAAAATCCTACTCCCAACAATCCCTCCATGCCCTCCCAACTATCACACAATTCACTCCTCTCCTTCACTTCCAAGATTCCTACTCCTGCAATCTTGACCTCCTCTCCCCCAATTCCTCTCTCAATGCCATTCAATCTAGCTTCCATCCTCGTCACTAAACTGAGATTGTTCTCACTAAAATCACTAGCAACTCATCATAGCTATGTTTAAAGCCCTCTACTCCATCCTCATTCTGCTTGACCTCTCTGCTTCCTTTGAAGCATTCTTCATTCCCTCAGTTTCTGGGGCTCAGTTTCTCAACTAGCTATTCTCCTGTTTCTCTAAACCACTCCTTCAGTGTCTCTCTGGCTGATAACTCCTCCTTCCTCCCCCACACTAATTCAGAGTTCCGCAGAGCTTTATCCTTGACCCTCTTCGCACTTTACACTCAGTCCCTTGGCAAACTCACAGAAAGACATGAGATTCTATATTACCTGTATGCTGCTGATGTCACACAACCCTCTCTCTCTACTCAATCCAGTCGTGTCTCACTAGCGGTCTCTAAGGCTGCTTGCCCACATGACCTTGAGCGGTCATTTTCCTAGCAGCAGATCTCCCAGCTGAATCTTACAGCGCATTCTGCACGTGTGCACGGGAGTAAAAGCATCATCTGCCAGCTCAAAATCCAGCCCTGTCATTCATACGGAAAAAAGCCACAGGACCCAGCTGATGACACTTTTACCCCCGCGCCCATGTGCAGAGCACGCTGTAACATTCCCAGTCAGGAGATTCCCCGCCAGGAGATTCCTCACCCAAGATAACGTGGGCAAGCAGCCTCAACATCTTCACTCAGATGTCTCATCAACCTCTCCCTCTTCACTCTCTGTCTCCACTGATAGCGTTACCATCCAGACAATGTCCAGGCATGAAGCCTGAAATTCATTTTTTTACTTCTCCTTATCCTTTGTACCTCATATTCACGTTTACCTGCATAATATCACTAAAATCGAGCCTTTCCTTATTGCTCCCACTGACAAAACTCTAGTCATCTCTTGCTTTCACTGTTGCAACCTTCATCTTATTATCCTTCCCTGGTCTTGCCTTGACCCTTTCACTTCCATTCAATACTCTGTTGCATCTTGCCCAACGCAGATCATCTTCAGCCCCTCCCGTGATCCCTCTACTGCCTCCTTCTTCCCCGTTACATCTAACAAAAATTCCTTGCCCTATCTATCCCTATCACACTGTTATGGAGGTGGGTACTGCCAAAATTCAAGATAGGAGATAAGTTGGGAACTTTGAAAGGACAAAAATGGCAGCCCCTAGGAAAAGGGCTGCAAAATTTATTTTGTCCATGGCAACAAAAAGGAAGGGTCACAACGTCTCAGTGTCCAGAGTTTGAGGTATCAGGGCCTACTTGTTGTCATGTACAGAACTAACATTAGGAAGCATAATTAACACACATGTAAAGACTTCACAAGTACAGAGAAGTAGGAAGAGGAATCCTCTGGTCACACAAAGATGTTAGCCATGAGAGGAGCTTTTGATGGAATCTTATAAAGATACAAAAACAAGCAGCCATTTTGAAAAAATGCCATGCTAACCAAACAGGATGAAAATATCACTTTGTAAAACTACCTCTTATACGAATCACCTATAGGTGTTATCACATACCAAGTCCATGCCTAATTTTTCCTCCATCATATCAGAACAGGTTATTTGGCACTGGTGGTTTCCAAATGTCTCTCATCTTTATTATTATAATGAACTTGGATATTCTTTCCTCAAAGTAACCCCTCCAGATCTATAATTATTTTTGTTGATCTTCCCTGGAATTTCTCCAATTTATAAACAACCTTCTGCACAGGAGGTGCCCAATATTCAATACAAGTGTCCACAGGCACTTCGAATGTTCTATGTTTTACACAATTCTTACCTAGTTCACCCTTACTACAACCCTACAAGGTAGGTCATCATCATTCCCAGACAGAGAATGAAGGCTGAGATGGTGACTTATCCAAGGCCAATCAATGAGTTCATGCTAAAATGGGATTTGAACCCGATCTCCTACGGTTAAGGTTCAACAGTTTATCTAGTAGGCTACACTGGCTCTCTCAGAATAGCTGTCCTTTGTAACTTTTTTCTGCTATTAACTTGTGTTTGAAGACTGAATCTCCCTTTTGTTAATTCCAGTCCACATGCTTAACTTTTCTGGAAACACAGTGACCATAAAACTACTCAGTTTACAATAGTGTTTGAAACTCATCCAAATTTAGCATAATCTGCAAAACTAAATAAATGCCCTTTTTACTACTACTTCTGGATGATTAAACTCTTTAAATACAATATTTTTTAAGGTGTAAAAGGGCTAACATATATGAAACAGACTGAGAAGAAAACATTTTTCAGCTATAAAATAAATTAGACCTCAAGTACTGAAGATTAATTTCAGGATTATGCAAATTATCATCCTTCTTAGAAACACTGGAAAACCATACAAAATGGTACTTTATTAATGGAACGAACATTTCCACATATTACATTCATACTAAAGCTGGATAGACAAGCAAAAGGGATGAACCATTTCAAAGAACATGTAAAACATAAATGGCAAAACACTTACGTCTGTAAACAAATTTGGGGTGGCAAAATATTATTTTAGCATTCATAATAAAATTAATTTATAAAATATTATTATTATTATAATAAACATTTATATAGCACCAGCCATGTACCTGGCACTGTACAGAACAGAGAAACAGGCACGGTCCCTGCCTGTGGCTTACAATCTAAAAGACAAGGAGGGGGAGACAGGGAGAGGGGACAGTGGGAGAGACAGGGGAGAAGACAAACAAACATTCAGGTGGATGCGAAGTCTCAGGTGCATGTGCTTGGCTTGGTTACAATCAGGTTGCAGCAGTCAGCAGAGGAGGGCAGACAGTAAGTATATGGGGAACGACTAACAGGCATTGGGAAAGGCGGCGAGAAAAAAGTGGGTCTTGAGGAGGGATTTGAAAGAGCGGAGGGAGGGGGCAAGGTGGATGTGGGCAGGGAGGGAGTTTCAGGCATGGGGGGCAGCGAGGGAGAAAGGTCGGAGGCGGTTAGGTGAGCAGGAGAAATGAGGGAGAGTGAGGGAGGGGACAGAGGAAGAGCGGAGAGCACGTGCAGGAGTGCGTAGGGAGATTAGGTCTGAGAGGTAAGGGGGAGCTTGGTTGTGGAGTGTTTTGAACGTGAATACCAGGAGTTTAAATAGGATATGTTCAGGAAGGGGGAGCCAGTGAAGAGAGAAGAGGAGAGGCAGCACATGGTCAAAGCAGCGGGCAGAGTGAATGACCTTGGCAGCAGAGTTTTGAATTGCAGTAAGGGGGGGACAGGTGAAAGCGAGGGAGGCCGGCAAGGAGGAGGTTGCAGTAATCGAGGCAAGAGGTAACCATGGCATGAACAAGGGTTTTCGCCGAGGAGGTAGAGAGAAAGGGCAATGTTATGGACGGCGAATCGGCAGGATTTGGCAACAGAGTCAATGTAAGGTTTAAAAGAGAGGTGCGTGTCAAAGATGAGGCCCAAGCTACGGGCTTGGAGAACAGGATGGATGGTGACTCCATCGATGCAGATGGGCAGGTTAGAGGGAGAGGAAGAGGAGGGAGGAAAAATTAGGAGTTCGGTCTTGGCCAGTTGAGCTTGATTTGACGTCGGGACATCTAGGCGGAGATATCAGAGAGGCAGTTGACGAGGCGTGAGTGGACAGAAGAGGAGAGAGAGGGGGTAGAAAGATAGAGTTGGGTGTCATCAGCGTAGAGATGATATTGGAATCCATGGGAGGCAATGAGTTTGCCAAGGGACAGGGTGTAATAGAGAAGAGGAGAGGGCCAAGGACAGAGCCTTGGGGGACCCCAACCAAAAGGGGGAGGGAGGAGGAGTTTGACTCGGGGAGCGAGACTTTAAAGGAGCGGTCAGAGAGGTAGGAGGAGAACCAGTCAAGGACAGAGCCATGGAAGCCCAAAGAGTAAAGCGAGTCCAATAGAAGCAAGTGGTCGACAGTGTCAAAGGCAGCAGAGAGGTCAAGGAGGACAAGAATGGAGCAGAGGCACTTAGATTTAGCGACAAGTAGATCATTGGTGATCTTGGCCAGGGCAGTTTCAGACCATCTGTCTCCCTGTTGCAATCATCTGAGATACAAATAATTCTACAGCAGGAAATCCCTAATCTACTGAAAGATCAAACTTCATGTTGACCTGCTTCCCTTTCCACCTACAAAACACACACTACAAAAACTAGCAGGAAGTGGTTCTGTAGCTCAACTAGGGGCAGTCCTGATAGGAGCTTAATAAAAGATTTCTAGGTCACCAATTCCCTGTAGCTGTTGCAGTACTAAGTATATACCACACAGTAGAACTCCTTTGGATTCCTAAGTAGCTGGGAGCTGGAGTTCCCTACCCACATCATGCAGATCAGCTACTCTCACAAGTTGGGAGAAATGTTGTCTGTTGCCGATGTACCGAAGGAGACAGGACACAATTGCTGGGATTTTAACAGCCACACTCTTTATTCAGCAAATTACAATTGAAATCAGGTGGGGGTAATAATCACCTAGTGCAATATGGGTCCAGTACCTGAACTTTAACCACAAACAGTAACCCAGGGGTGGTTCCGATGTACTCTCGGTTACCACCCCAATTGCATACAACGTCTCCCCATCTCAGTGTCCTCTGCCACGGATGAGGGGGACCAAATCCTTTCAAACTTGAGTAAGGTTGAGGGTGCCTGCTGACGGGGGACCTTACTTGTTCCTACCGCCCTCACTCGACGCCCCTCCCAGGGAGGCTGCCGCGCTGCTTGCTGAACCCTGCTTTCCAGCAGATGGGCCTCCCCATCTCTTAAGGAGATGACTCTTGCTTATAACACGTATACCCTAGCCTATGGAACTTGGACCCCTGCCAGAGTGTGACAATGATTGACAACAGCACAACACCCCAAAATTCTAAGGGGCAACCAATTAGCAAAATGCCCAGCACTGCGAGGAAGGCAAAAAACGAGAACCCAGGTATTGAGGCCAGATTAGGGTTTCTGGAAAAATTTCTTCCCGGCCCCGAAATTGGCAACCGGTAATAATCCACAGTGCAGAGAAGGGAGGGTGGGTGGCCGCTAGTTGAGGCTCCAGACTGCAAGTGGGGCCGGAGCACAGTCTCCTAACTAAAACGTGACCACTCACCGCCAATCGCTGCCAGCGGGGTCGCCTAGCAACCCCAGCCGGGTCCGCTACAAGAAATGCTGCCACGCTCTTTTTCCACCCCAGGACCCTTGGTAGCCCCAAGGCGGGAAACCCCCAACTGCCCTGCCCCCTGTCCCATGCAGGTGTGGCAAGGGGCCTTCCGGAAGGGAGGGGGGGAGGCGGAGGCAATTCTCAGCAGAAACATATTAACTGCCTGATTTATTTATTTTTCCAGACACACGAAGTAGCCTGTAAAATCCAGTAGCAGAAACAGTTCTAGGTATTTGGTATTCCAAAACAAAAAAAATAAAATAAAAGATGGGAGGGGCAGGGAATTGACTTAGATATCGTGGGTTCAACTGTTCCCCTATGTTTCCCTAGAAAGAGTTGACAGGGAACTAGTTGAAGGGTTAAAGGCTCCTCTAGAAAAGATTGCTAAAGCAACTGAGTCAATGGGACTGAATATCCATGGCCTTTGTGCCATAAGTGAACTAGAATGGTGATGGATGCAATAAATACAGCAGGTGGGATAACTGAAATTGGTTCCTGTCTAACTTTGGGGAAACATTATGCAGAAGACTTCTTTCTTTCTCTTCAAACTTTCATTGTGAGTAAGCTATTGTTTGTTCTCAGGCTGGTTAGCTGATTATAGGAAAACTGAAGTCTTGCAAGTTCTTAAATTCTTTCCTGTGTAACCATTATTGCTTTTACCTTTATACTTTTTAGGTCATTCACATGTCTCTACTCATAATCTGTAGTGATTTCATATTTTTATTCGGTTATATTCATTTACTCAATAGTAGTGATTTGTTTTAAACTTGAACAATGTTAAGATTTATATCCTGTGTTTGGGTTGGTTATTCCTAGAGGGAAGACAAGACACGCTTCTTAGAATCTACCCTGATCGGCACATAAATCATATCAGCAATTGGTAGGAACTGGACGGGGGCAGGGGCATCCTTCTGTTCCACACCAAACATTTCCTCTGTGCATGGATGCAATAAATGCTTTCCATTTCCCCTGCCTGCAGTGCAACAGCCAGGAAGCTGGCCCTGCATGGAAGGCATCACTGGAATCCTTCAGATGAGGAAGAGCTTTTCTGTGCACTGCAAGCAATGTGGGGTCAGTGAAATACCCAACAATTCAAAACTGGGTACTCAAGGGGCAAAGCAAAGGAAAGGGTGATGTTGACATGAAAAACAATCAGAAAAGACAAAATATCCAACAAATCCCTACAGTCCTTGGAGACCCAGTCAGAGTGTGAACATCTCTAGATGCTTCTGTTTGGAAAAAATCTGGGTTGTCTCATAATAGACGTTTCAACAACAGAAAAAACAGTGAAATACATTTTCAAACAGTGTTAACAGAAGCATAACAGTCTACTTTACCCATTCTCAAGCATAGGATAAAATATACCACTTCATTCAAGGCAGTTCTACAAAAAGTTTACTTCTGAACATTACCAATCAATATCCACCCCCAGAGCTATAATTCAAACAGCAGGAAGTGGTTTGTGTCTGATAATCTTCCACAGCATCTGAATGCAGATGAAAGTTCAGCCATTTTCAAGTGTCCAAATGCTCAAAAAGCTCCTTTTAGCTGAACAACCCAAAAAACTGAGTTCACACTAGGGATGGGCGAACGCAGTTCAGATGTTCGGAGTTCAGACCAAACTCGGTCTGTTCAGACGTCCAAACCGAACTCTCGAACGACCGAACAGTTCGGTCGTGTTTGGATGAGTTCGGGGGCGGGAAAAATGTCTTTCAAGGGCCAAAAATTAGGTTTCCGTTTCAATTTCGCTATTTTTTAATGTTCGTCCAAGTTCGGCCAAACCAAACTCGGCTGAACCGAACCATCGAACCCGAACTCAGGTTTCAAACCGAACATCCAAACCCCGTTCTGTTCACCCATCCCTAGTTCACACCCTCAAAATAGATATCTGCCACAATAATGCATTGGTCCACTGATTAGTGACTACAAAAAAGACAGAACTCTGTAGAGCTGGCGTTTCTTCCACTACACAAGCTGTAGATAAACAATGCACCTTACATTTTAAGACTCAGTAAGTTTGCTTAATTTCTGAGACTTCTAATCACTGGTTCCCTCTTGACTCATCATCATCATATTACCCTATAGACTTTAAAGATCACTTTACAATGACCTTCAGAAAGGGAGGTCATGCAATACTGACCTGCTCCTTTTTCTTAAGTCTATTGAGATTATGAAGATACATGCTGGGAGCAAGGGTGGGGCCCTTTGATGACCGTATGCTGGTTTTGCTGTTCCAGAGACAGAGGTAGCTGTAATTGGTGGAGCCCTCTGCCACTCTGCTCTTCCCTCCCTCTTCCCCAGATAACTTCAGCAAGGGTGAGGCCCTTTGGGTGCCAGCCCTTGGGCGCCAGCCAAAAGACGACACCCAAAGGGTGTCAGCCGTTGTCTGGACCATGGCAGCTGGGGTCCCCTCTGCTCCACAGACAGTACAAGGGAGATGCACTGGAGGGATCCCTGCACCCCAAGGGGCAGCTACTTTTACTCTAGGAGCAGCACCAGTGCAATGACTGTGGTACCAGGGGGGGGTTGATATTTTATTTTTGCACAGCTAGGCGGTGCACGGGCGGGACTTGTGCTCACAGTCTTGAACACCATTGGGGTACAGGGGCGGTGAAAGAAGCTGATTAGTTTTGTCTCCTAGGGGCCCTGTCTTTTGCTGGCAACCCCCGTGAAGGGGTAGGATTCTTTTTGGCCATTTTTATTTTTTGTGATTGATATATCTTGATACTGACTTTGGGTTGCTCTTGGATTGGGACCTTTTTTAAGAATTTGGCTAGTGTCCTTAGGTGGGTGGTTGGAGTGGGCTGGATTTTTATAGTCCTGCTTTCTAGTGGTGGTCCTTATTTGTATTAATGATGAGGAAAAGAAGTAGGTAGGGGGCTGCGGCCTCTGTTGTTGGTCAGTCCCTTTCTAAACATCTAAAACTGGACTCATTTGTAGTCTCTGGCCATGAGGGGGAGATAGGGATACTGTGCCTTCTCTTTTGGCCTCTCCTTCTCAGCATATTGGCTCCTCCGAAGTTTTACCCATAATTACTGGAAAGCAGCACTGCCTATCTAATACCTTTGCCACTACTTCTTTTGATCCTTTACAATCCTCTGGGGATGGGTCAACATTTGCTGAAAGCCTTCAGCTTTCAGACAGGGTTGACCCCTCCCCATTAGAATTATTAGGAAACCAATGCTTTTTAATTGGTGATTTAATTAAGAAGTTAATTGTCCAATTGAAGGGTATAACCACTTTATTGGAGACACAAAATAAAAAAGTGGGAACTGTTATGGATTTTATAGTAGAGAACAAGACTAGTATTATTGGGAAAGAAGCTCGGAAAACAATCAAAGTTACATTGACCCCTGTGCAATTAGGGGCTGCATCTTCCCAGCAGCCCCAAGGTGTAAGTGTTGCTACCAATACTTACCCTTATGGTAATATTAACCATATTGGGTCACAGGCCCGATATAGGAAGGGTAGTGATTTTCTATCTAATCACTTAATACTGAATGAGAAAGCAATTTCCTTTAGAATTTCCCCTTTGAGAAATGGGTTATTTCCTTTATGGAACTCTAAATCAGCTATACATCGACATTTAACAACTATTACTGGTCAATTTATAGGATTATGGCAAATTAGGTTCTTTCAACTTTTGCCAGCTCCCAGTAGTTTGCAGAGTAGTTGTTCATTTTCGTTCCTCTGTGTTGGCAGCAAGGCTGTATTCCTTGTCGGACCTATTTTTCTCATGCGGCATACAATTGGGGGAGGTTTATGTTAATTCTATAAGGCAGCCTCTGACCCGTTTGCCCTACTTCACCTTCTGTACAAGGTCTTAGTGATTTATTGCCACATTCTAATATTAAATCCACTGTAGATTTACATAAGTGCTCCGATGTGAGAAGGAAATCCTCTAGTACAGTTCCCATAAATTCCAGGTTGCTAAGTTTGGCGATGGATACCAGTGTTCCCCCTGGCCCCACTGTCCTTAATTCAGCTACAGCAGTGACCTGTCAAGAACCTAACCACCTGACTGCCTCGAATATAGACATGATGGACCTAGCAGTGCCAGGCTTGGCTAATCCCATACTTTCCCCCCTCCTCAAAGATGATTTATTGATTTCTGCTGATGTCAAGGGGGTCGGGGGTGGGGGGGTAGATTCTGATGTAGATTTATTATTATGTCCTCCCCTGCTGCCAACTACTTTATGTAAGGATGTGGGTGGTTTAAGTAGTACATGATTTACCCAGTGTCATGACACAGGTTTGTTGAATATTTGTTCATGAAATCCTTCAGGATGGTATTCTCATCTGAAGAATAGCAATTTTACTTTATATATAAGACAGTTTCACATTATTCTGCTTCAAGAAACTTGGGTAAGGGAATCAATTGAATTAGAGCATTATAAATCTTACTCGGTTCCAGCTGTATCCCTTAGCACTAGGGGCCCTCCCAGTGGTGGTCTTGGCTGTTTAGTTACTGAAAACCTGACTTCCTCAGTTATTTCTGAAATTAGATTTCCCCCCTCAGTTTTGGGCCTGGTGGTTAAGTTTGGAAACTATTTGGTCATACTGTTAACAGTGTATAGCCCCCCTTCTAATGCTGGTTCTTTTGATTCTAAAATGTGGTCTAAGTTGGAAAATATAGTTGAGGATTTGTTAGTTCAATACTCTTCCAGTTTGTTTGTAATGACAGGGGACTTTAATGCAAGGGTGGGACCAGATGAATTCCTCAAGGCCCATTGTGTAATTTCTTCTTCTACTACCTCGGATGTCCTAAAGCCAAGGTCTTCCAAGGACCGGAAAATTAATTCTTCTGGCCTTAGGTTTGCCAATCTGGTAAGAGCTCAGCATTTGCATATCCTTAATGGGTCATGATTTAATGACAACTTGGGTGAATTTACTTTTGTAGGCCCGCAGAAGGGGTTGAGTGTGGTAGACTTTATAGTAGTTTCCTCCAACACTCTGCGTTTTGTTAAGGATTTTGCTGTTGGTTCCTGTGTGGTGAGTGATCATCTGCCCCTTGCACTCTCAATGGAGTGTGCTAATTTAGCCCCTCTTCCTTCTGCAAGGTCAGTAAGGAATTTGGATCATTTAGAGAAGCACTGTTCTACTAAATGGAGTCAAGCCTTGGCTATGTCATTAGGTACTTTAATTAATGATGAGATCTTTGTTAACTCTAAGAAGGCTACTGTGGGACATGTGGCTGCTTCTTCAGTTATAGATACTTTTAATCAGACATATTGCTGCCTTTTCAGCTTCCAAATTACAACGGAATGAGACCAATAACCAGATCTGGTTTGATGTGGACTGTGGGGCAGCTAGGAAAAAATGTATAACTATTTATGTAGCGTATAGAGCAGTCCATATTTTAGTACTTCCTGCCCAATACTTTATATTTAAAAAGGAAAATAGGACTTTAATTAGATTTTAAAAGCGCCAATATGTGGAAAAACAATGGGTAGATTTATTGGTAGCTAGTGAAGGGAAGGATTCTAGAAAATTCTGGTGTCTAATAAATAGTTCTATCAATGAGCCAAATGGTTCTTGGCTCTGCCCAATTCCTTCTGGTACTTGGGAAGACTTTTTTTTAGAAGATTTCATTTTGATGCACCTTCAGCAATTCATACTAGTTTGGGATTTGATATTCCCCCTATATGGCCTTCTGTCACTGAAATTGAGGTTGTTACACTCATAGAATCCTTTAGGAATGGTAAAGCCCCAGGTTCAGTCCTTATACAAATTGAATTTATTAAATCTCAAATGGACTGGTGGGTCCCCGTTCTGACGGCTTTGTTTACTGCAATTAACTCTTCTGGAGTTATCCCAGTTGGTTGGGGTAAGGCAGTTATTATACTCATTTATAAGAAAGGGTTACGTACTGACCCTTCCAACTACAAGTTTACTTAGCATTGTCAGTAAGATCTATGCAAAATTTCTTTTAAATAAATTGATGCTATGGTTAGAGCAGAGTAAAATTATTTGCCCAGAGCAGGCGGGATTTCAAAAAAGCAGGGCCACTGTAGAGAAGTGTCTCATACTATTTCATCTTATTGAGAAGTATGGGACACTGAATGGAAAGCTTTTTGTGGCTTTTTTAGATCTTAAATCTGCCTTTGACCTGGTTAACAGGGAACTCCTGTGGGATAGATTAAGTAAAACCTCTACGAATAAACTACTGTTGTTTCTTCTGCAAGGAGTCCATGCCCAGTCGTCTTTGGCAGTTAGGTTAGATAATGCTGGCCATATTACCAGACAAATACAGACTACTCTGGGGGTTAGATGGGGGTGTATTTTGGCCCCCACACTGTTTAATTTATTTATTAATGATGTAATTCCATTAATGACAAAACATGAATTCTTTCCCCCAAAGTTTTATTTTATTTATTTATTTATTTATTTAATGAATTTGTACCCCACCCCTCCGGCAAAGCAGCCCGGGGCAACTTCCAACAGTAAAAAAATATATAATATAATAAAATACAATTTAAATTCATCCATAACAATAAAATTATTAAAACAGGGCTTAAAACATTATTAATACTGAATCAGGTGGGGGAGCTAAAAAAACCCTCACCCTACCCTCCCACCCTCTCCAAATATTATTTATTTATTTATTTATTTTATTTTTTTTATTTTACAGATTTATATCCCGCCCCCTCCTGCAATGCAGCTCGGGGCGGCTCACAACAATAATAAAACATTAAAATTCAATTTAAAATATAAATATAAAATACATCATATAAAACATGGCTAGCAAGACAAATAAATAAATGGGTGGGGGATTAAAAACATCCCTCCCCACCCTCCCTCCCAAAGGCCTGGGCAAACAGCCAGGTCTTACAGTTCCGCCGAAATGTTAAAAGGCTTGGGGCCAGGCGAGCTTCCTCCGGCAGGGAGTTCCACAGCCGCGGTCCTACCACCGAGAATGCTCGCTCCATCGTGGCCCCCCGCTTAACACGGGGGACCTCCAGGAGGGCACCCCC
>QEPC01009544.1:762718-785556 GCA_003113815.1 Sphenodon punctatus
CTCCACCTCCATCGCTGCCCCTGCCTCCACCTCCTCCGCCTCCTCCACCGCCTGTGTTGCTTTCTCCACCTCCGCTCTCTTCCGCCTCCGTCCTCGCTCCATCCCGCCACGCTTGCTTGCTGCTGATTTCACTTTAAATCTCCCTCCGGTGGTTGTGTTGTTGCCGGTTGCCCGGCAGCGACGCTGCGTGCCTTGTCGCCGGCTGGGGCTCGTTTCCTTTGGTTCCGCCCGGGGATTGGCATCCAGACGTTACTTTTCCTTGGTTCCCGGTGGGGGTCCGTTTGACCACGCTTCCCGGGATATTCCCCCGGCTAGCCCGGGAAGCGTGGTTGAAATTGACCCCATGTGGGTATTGAGCATGATGAACATCTGGCGCGCGCCGAACAGACGTTCACGGCCCTTTGGCCCCACCGCGGGGTTCAGCATGGTTGAGCGTGATCTCGTAATGTCTGAAAATACCCAAAGTCAACTTTATGATCAGCTGAGGTCCAAATATTTGACTCCATTTTTAGTGAATTTCCCCAGCAGGTGAGATTTATGTTTGCTTGAACTTCTTTTGACTGGTTTATTCACAGAAATTATAGAGAATGTTGAAAAGTTTCTGATTCATGCTTTCAATTTGCGTCAGTTATTTTTAGAGTCTAAATTACCCATGAATAATTGATCTCTAATCCTGTATCATGGCACAGGGGATGGGCAATTGTATATACTAAATATTTGTAGAAAATTCTTATTTTATATTTTATATCTGTTTGTTTGTTTGTTTGTTTGTTTATTGTATGACGTTAGGCGATGACCTTTGGTCAAGCTAATAAAATAAAATTGAATTGATAGATGCTGGGTACTGGGAAACTGCACGTTTCCTGTTCTCAAGCACACATAGCTAAACATTTGCAGAAATGTAATGATTTACACTACAGTATCTCTGCAGGCTGTAATTAAGGAGCCATGGCTTCAATTATGTCCTGCACCAATTGGGATAGCAGCTTATGGGCAAAATTCCTATTTCTTTCATGTACTGATTTGTTGGGGGGTTCTTTTTTAAAAAAATAATTAGGAAGACTTATCTCCTCCCCCAGTCAGCGTTAGCAATGTGTTAACCTGAAAGTTTAGATTGGCTGCTAAATTAAAAACAAAAGATCATTCAAGCCTTTTATTCTGTCACTAATCCTAAAAACAGATTTAGAGAAAGAAGGATGGGATTCAGAATAGGAAATACATGCATGTTCTTTACAAACATGCCTAGCTAATATATATGCCACTAACAATAATCACATATCTTTTATTTGACAAAAGCTTGGATAATTAACTTTGTTTAGGCAATAGTCCAAACAATGCAGATAAGAAGCAGAAGCCATCTGGCCCTATTTCATGAAAGCTAAAAACTCTTTATGAAACTACTCTTAAGACCAGCTGTGACTTCTTGCTTTGGAATACTACAATATTTAAATAGGTCAGATTTTAAATTCTGTTACCAAAGAAGAAAACAGGATGTTTGTTTACACTGCAATAAATTAACAATCATGCATTTACCCAGCTCTCAACAGTGTTGTGGTTTATGAAATAGAGACAAAGTAGTAAAGTGATATCTTTTATTGGACCAACTAAGCTTCACAGAGTTCTTCGTCAAGCAAGTCTGGGGTAAAATGAAGAAAGAGTCTTAACTTATCTTAACTACAGATATAAGTTAAGTCTCTGGCATTTTCATCCTGAATTTGAAAAGGTTTTGTAACAGAAAACCTATTTCAAAGTAAGACAATTTCTCTATCTACTATAGTCTTTTAGAATATTCTTTTTTGGTCTTTTAATCTAGCATTTATAGCCTGGGGGGGGGGGGAACAGCTGTGTGAAATAAAAAGGGGGGGGAGGGCAGACAGCTGGTTGTTACTAAATGTGTCATATTTTGTTTAATGTTGTACAATTGCCAATCCAAATATAAAACTCTGTCCAGATCCTATATATACATAACAAAATAAATAAAAGTCTTTAGAGATGGAAAGTGCTAACAAAAATGAATCACTAATTTTTGAGTAATTATGTAAAATGAAGATACCACCGTTTCACATTTTTTCCACCAGTACATTAAACTCTGCATTAAAACCAAACAAACAACTTCAGTTATTTGAAACATGTTAATCCAGCTTGCATTGAAGCCAAGACTAAATTAAGTTAGGCACACACTTGTCATCACAAGATCAAGGACTCACAGGATAGTTTGGAAAGGTAGTGAAAGATATACCAACCAAGCCCTATATTTCCTCCATGTGAATTTGTCTGAACAAAAAGAAGTAAACCTGTATGTTCAATTTTAACTCAATGTATAACAGAAGAGACAACCTAACCTACGTGACAACCTATAACTTAACCTACATGGTAATAAAGCTTATAGCCATGAAAAGCACCAAATGCTACTTATACCATTACCAAGGTGACATTACTTAATCCCTTTGCGTCCTGCACGTAAAACAGACTGCCAGGAACACAGTCCTCTGTGGACCTGATAGAGTCCCCAAGTCCCTCTCTTTTGCATGCACAAAAACTGCTTTAGCAAAGATTGGTTGGCAGAGCCTGTCCAGAAGCCCGTTACCACCATGGTGGCCAATTTCTGTGAAGACTCCTACAGTAAAGACTACAGAGCTCAGAGTGTGCAGAGCAGTGTCAGTCACCCAAAGGTTTCAAGAACCCATGACCATTGACTAACCAACGTTTCACTGGTTAGAAGCCATACTATTGGCTGTTTGTTTTGCCAAAACGCTCCTAAATTGCTTCTTCACAGGTCATGATTCCTCATTGCCCCAGTTTCCACTTCCTGAGCCTGCTGCATCCTTTACAATCCCAGTCCTCATACTTGCACCCAAGGTCTAGTTCAAAGTAGGGTGAGATCTCCATTTTCTGAAGGGGCAAGTGTCTGGACAAAGCTTAGGACTTGGTTCACATCCTACTTGCCATCTTAAGGGAGGGGGACCCATCAACTAAGAGAAGAAGATGGGCAGTGTAGTCTACTGATGTATCAATTTGTTATTTTATTCCTATATATTTCAATTATACGGAACCTGAGCAGAGGGATACCTCTTTATTTATGCTGCCATCCAATGGGCTCCTCCTGGATGTCAGAGTTCATAGGGTGAAAGCATAAACATGGAGCAGTTTGACAGTTAAACTGCACCACCTCAGGATGACTTCATAGGCACTGCAGCAGAGCACATTTGTTCCGCAGGTACCATAGCATGTAGAGCTACCCACAAGGTGCAGCCAGTCGAGCGGCAGGGGTCGAGTTCCCATGTGGCTCCATGGTAAATAATCACCACTGCTACACTGCGGGGCCAGCATGGGGAGCTGGGCACACGAGCAGCCTTCCCCCCCGCCCCCCCCAATCCCCACGAGGAACCCGGGTGGCCAGGTTGCTCTTGGCACTCCCTCCATGGCTGGGATGGGCCCAACCTTGCTCCACCTCCCTCCCAGCCTGACTGAGATACTGCCCCAGACCACGACATGGCCACACACAATAGGCAACAATGCCCGGCATTCACAGCCTCACAGCGGTGCTTCCCACGTGCCAGTGCAAGCACAGCCCCTCCACATGGGTAGTCCTGCCTTGGGTAGCCTTACCCCAATTGGGGTAAGGCTGCTCTGCGATGCCTCCTCAGAATTTTTCAAATAGAATTGAGCGATCACCAGCTGGGGGAGGAGGTTAGCTGCCTGTGTGTGCTGGCTTCCTGAAGGGAGAGCTGCCCTGTCACTGACCTTTGGCCCTCCTACTCCACAGGCACTTAAAGACTGGCGCCCGTCGTTGCAAGCTGTTGCGGCGCCGGTGGGGCCCCCATTGGAAGTTCCAAAGAAGGCTTTGTTTGAGAATGTGTTGATGGTGTGCTGCTCCCTTAGAGAAGATCCTGCTTTCCCTAAAAGGTTCTGACACACTCTAGACTTTGTCGCAGCTGAACTGACTCAAGTTTTTGTTATTGATATTATGTTTATTCATTCTTAGATATTAGTTTGGATTTTGACCTAGGGCACTTACACAATTTTTCACTTACGAGACTCCAATGATGGTGTTTGTTCCTTTCTCTTAATAAGTTTTTTTTTCCTTAAGGAAGTAAATGTTATTTATCCTTATTTGATAAAAGCAGCTTAGAACTCAAGGAGTATTCTCAGAAAGCCTTGAGCAATTGTTTTTTGTTATTTAGATATTCCTATTTGGGCAATATATAAGTATTGTATATTATATTCTGGATATCATCTGTGGTTATTAGGGCTTCAAAGTTTTAAGTTCACTGCTTTCATATACTTTTGTTGTATTAATAGATTTATTAGTGCCTCAGTTAAAGCATTCTGTGCTGCCCTCCTGTGTCACTCCATTTAGGTACTGTTATGTGAAGAAGCTATAAGCTCTTGTGTATTTGACATTGTCTTTTATATTTTGCTGTTTTATTAGGGATTTTGTGATATTATTTTTAATTATGGAGCTACGCTACTGGATGCTTCCTACTCCACTAAGCTTGGCAGTCTAATTCCCACCCTATCAATGATCTACGTACTCGTACTATATCAAAACTTACTCAGTATTATGCTCTGAGAACAGAACAAGAGGATAGTAGGAATGGTAGCAAGCTGATTTTAGATCAGGAGAACAAAGACGTTCTCTGTGGCTGCACTGCGGCTGTGGAACTCCCTCCCGTTGGAGGTCCGCTTGACCACCGACCTCCCCTCTTTTCGTAGATAATGTAAGATCTGACTGTTCCGCCATGCCTTTGCCGAGGGAGATGGGGTGGGTGGGTTGGGGTTTGAATTGTTTTAATGGGGGATTTTAATTGTATTTTGCTGTTATTTATTTTAATCTGTATTTTAATATGTTGTTAGCTGCCCCGAGATGCTTTTAGCAGGAGGAGGCAGCATACAAATTTTATTAATAAATAAATTCCCTTGTGGCACTATAAACCAAGAGTGACCCGATGGGCATATTTTGAGTCTGGATATAAAATGGAGCAAGGAATAGTAAGATGGGGCATTTTTTGGGTGGAGTGGTTACTTTAATTTCCCCTCAACTTACAGGTCACAGTAAATTGTTTCCAACTCAGCTTAGAAACTGCCTAATTATTGAATTACTATTTGAGGGAGCCCCTCCTCTTATACTGTGTACCTCTCAGGAGGTACATAATGCTTATGTACCTCCTGAGACAATTTACTACGATAATTCCATTTGGACTAAGTTAGACCATTTACTAGACTTGGTAGAAAGCTCTTTCCCTCAGTCACCCAATCTTACTTATGGGTGACTTAAATACTAGAATGGGATCTTGGGTTTTGGAATTTAGGGATAATGATATGTTTGATTCACTAAATATCCCTGATAGAGTGTCTAAAGACCTAGTAATCAATAACACAGGTGAAGTCGTAATGAAAATCCTTGGAGCCCATAATATGGTGCTCCTTAATTGGAGACATATTATGGATAGATTCGGCAAATATATATTTGAGTCGCAGCAGGGTGCTTTACATTATGCTATTATCTCGGCACTCAGTTATGATCAATGTGTGGAATTTATGGTTATGCCTAGACCTGAGAGTAGCTATCAGACGTTGAAAGTGGAATTTATTATGGGGACTCCATATTTGCCCTTATGTACAATTCCCCCTCTTTCAGTGGTGCCATTGCCTGGAAGGAAAAAACTCAAGTGGTCTAGTCTGATCTACATTACAGTTATGGAGAAACTATCTTCACATGATTTTTGCTGATTCAGGGATACTATTCAAGTGCTGGACTCTTTCTCTGAAGCTACGGATATTATGAGAAAGATCTTTGCTTCTTTTATGCCCCTGGTGACTAAAGGTCACTACTGAGTCAGATAATTGGAGCTCTTCTCTGCATGCTAGGTGGTATTACAAAGAGTGCCGACAGATGAAGCAGATATTGGTTTCTTTACAAAGGGCATGTGTAGTCAGAAAAATGGGCCTGAGCTAATTCAGCCCTTAAATTGCTAAAAGACAGGTCAGTTTAAAATCGTCAAGTTTGGTGTCATTATTTCTGTACTGAAAGATGTTTAGCAAAAGTGTTCTTTGATTTACTTGTTTACATACTTGTTGGCCGTATGCCTGGACATTTTTGAAAGCAAACCATGTCTTGTTGGTTCCTTTCTTAAATCCTGTCAATGCTTTTATAATACGTACTTTTAACATATATAGGTGGGTGCTTTGACCCCAAGTAGTGGGTGTTTTGGTAAGTGAGCAATGGTATGGCAAAAGAAGCCATAGCCTCTAAAAACAGGTGACATCTTTTAGCCATGTTGTTTGCTGTGTTTGCCAAAAGCAATACTGGATTAACTGGGGTGCCCAGGAAGTGCCCAGCTGAGAGAGAGGGATTCCTTATAGAGTCTACTCATGTCTGAGATTTACTTTTTCATCCTAACTATGGTTAAAATCCATCATAGTGTTCATGTTTTAGAATAGGCCATGGAATCCATTCTTCTTGCTGATCTTTTCTTTTCTTGGGACCTATGGCACGCTGTACAACTGGAAGTAAACACTTTGGAAATTCACTGAATGCTATCTTCTTTTGGGTTACGTGAGCAACCTTGCTCCAACTATCTTGTTTAGACCTCATGAAGTTTGGAATGCAGTAAACATGGCTGGAAGAAATTAGATTTTAATTGCAGCATAATGAGATCCCCTAACAGTATTTCACAGTATAGACACTGGTTTCTAATATAGCTCTGTTCACCTGTTTGGATATATAATATGTATTTATGGTTCATTATTGATTACTTGCTGTTTAATAACTTACTTCTTTTTAATAACTTACTTGCTATGTGATTATAGTTTGTTGTTTTAAAAAGAATTTAAAACCAGTGGAAACTGGGTTTTAAGCAACAGCAGTCTTTAATTAATTTATTTATTTATTCAATTATTTGTATCCTGCTCCCTCCAGTCCTACAGCAGCTCGGGGCAGCTTACAAAACATTTAAAACAATATATAAAAACAATATATAGAAGGGATTACTAAAACAATAAAAACAACAACAAAGAGGTAAACCCACTGGTAAAAAATCCACCCTTATTCCCTCCCTCCCCCAAAGGCCATGATGAACAGCCAGGTCTTACAAGCCCGACGAAAGGCCAACAGGTTGGGAGTCAGACCCTCCACAGCCATAGTGATTTAATTTGGCCTAAAAAGCAAACGCTTTTTAGTCTGTTCTGTAGCTAGAATAATTGGCTCAGACGAATTAGAAGGGACACTAATAACATGTTTTTGCAAGTTTAGGTCAAAACATGTTTTCAACTTATAAAGAAGCAGTAATATTGATAATAGAGAAACACCGCCACCCTGCGGAAAAAGGTGTTTTATTGTTTCAGTCATATCTCAAATGCTAAAATAGGTTTAATTTTTAAGCTAAATAAGGATTTTAAAGTTTATTAATAAGGGTTTTAAAGGTAGTATTAATCAACATATTTCAGAATGTAAATTCCAAACTGTTTTAAGGTATTTAATGAAAGAATTCTGTCTGGATTAGGTACCGTTCTGGAAATCTAGGTGAGAAATTAGAGACTAAAGACATTAAGAATAATGTATTTAATTAGTGGATTGAGGTTTATGTCAACATAAAGTTTGGCTTCAAATTATACCTAAATACACCATTCAGAGGAATAAGTAATTGTTCCTTTGAACTGTGTCTTAAGGAGAAAATCAGAATCTTACAAATCGCTGTTGCTATAAAAATTTCTTTCTAAAGTAGGTAGAATCGAGCCTCTGTTTTTCAACAACTTCCTAAAAAGAATCCCTGTATAAAATTATGTAGAATTAATATAATTTAATAAAACTGCAGTGAAGTGAATAGACTCCATTGGGTATCATAGAGCTCTATTGAGCTAATAGACCCTATTGAAGTGGGACAAAGATCAGGACCAGTAAAAGGTTACCATGGTCTTGGTTCATAGAAGTAAGGAGGGGTGAAGTCAAAATAACCATAAAGAAAATACAGCTGTAGAGACATGGAAACCCAAAACATCTTTCTTTTAGCATCATCACTTGGCAAGAGGCAAACTTCATTTTTATTGGTGGACCCCTGACCTGATTACCAATGATTGGAGGAACTTATGGCAGCCATATTGTAAGACTCTCAGAAATCCTATAAGACTGGCAGGATATTGTTGACATAAGGAAGAAGGAGAGGAAGACGCTTGCTAACCAACATGCTGCTGGGTCAAGTCACCTCTGGGACTTAGTTTTTTTCTGTCCCAACTCTTTCTTTTTTTCCCAATCTTTTCTTTTACTACCTTTTCCTAAGTCTTTTATTTTTTATTTTTAAAGCCACTTTTCATTTTTAAAGCTGGTTTTAAGGCTACTTTTCTTTCTTTTCTCATCTTTAATTTTATTTTGATTTTTACATTTTATTTTCAATTTTAACTTCATTTTTCACTCTTTTCAAGCCTTTTCTATTTTTGCCTTAAAGTTAATTTTTTTTTAATCTCTTCCCAATTTGCAAGGGCAATTCTTATTTTTCTTTAAGGTTTTGTCCCCAGACGCAGACTTTACTTTTCTTTTAGGGAAGCACTGTATTGGTCTTAGATAAACCTTTCTTTTCCATTTTTAACTCTGTCAGGTGGACAGAGCTCCCCCAAGTGCTTCTCTGTCTTTTTCCCTCCCTTTTTGGCACTTCCATGCTCTTCAACCTCTGAATAAAATTTGTTTTATATTTTTTGTTATCTTTTCTATCTTTTATTTTTACTATTTTTACTTTAATTCTTATCAAGTCTCCAGCATAGCAGCAAGTTAACACCCTGAACCTTCTTTTTTTATTTTTTATGGCACCTGCAATATCTGTGTGGTGAGATATATTCTCCAAAAATAGATAACTTTGTAATCAATAACCTTTTTTGTGTGCTTCCGTAGTGCTTTTATTGTAGTGTGTAAGCCAGTTTGGCAGGGCAATAAATTGTAGTATTTTAGTCATAACAACTGTCTATTGTGACTTTTTGGTGAGGAAACCTAAGCTTTCCTACGGGGATCCCTGACCCCATGGTGGAGCTAATTCCTAGGAGAATCTCGGAGTAACACATGGTCTATTCAAAGATTGCCATGCACCTGGAAGGCATTAACGCTAGAAGAACTTATTAAAAAGCTGCTGTATAATAAGAACGCTGCCAGTACTGTGCAGACCTGGGCTGCTCTGCAGGCTGCTTCAAGACTGCGAGATTCAGCCAGGTTTTGGAATAGTATTAAAACTTCTCTGATATCTAGAAGAACTGAGATAATTAGTCCAATCACAGAGGAAGCCTGGATCGCTTATTATAGAGATGTGTTTAGAGGAGTCTCAGATGATCAGATCTCTGAGGTAGATAACCGAGGAAAACCAACATTAAGTCCATCTTTTCCCGATATCTCAGAAGAGATGGTGGTGTTTAAGAAGGGGAATAAAAGTGATCCAGCATGCTATAGGCCAATCAGTTTACCAGTGTTAAGCAAAATTTATGCTTGCTATCTTTTGGAACAGCTTGAGAATTGGGTGGCTGATAGCAGAGAAATTGCCTGATAGCAGAGGAACAGGCCGGTTTCCGGCAAGGAAGATCTGTTATTGATAACTGTTTTGTCCTCTCTCATCTTATTGATAAGTATATTACTGTAAGAGGAGGCAATTTATTTGGGGCTTTTATCAACTTCTCTTGAGCTTTTGACTATCAACAGATCTAAACTGTGGCTGAAATTGTCATAGATGGGTATTAACCAACATTTACTAGATCTGTTGATAGAGTTACATTGAAATTCAAAGGCAGCTGTAAGGTTGGGCAGGACAGGTAGTCTCCAAATTCTTTGACATTGAGGCAGGAGTCTGTCAAGGATAGAGACTAAAACTGAGGATGTCATAATGCCTCTATACAAATCAATGGTGCAACCGCACCTCGAATACTGTGTGCAGTTCTGGTCACCCCATCTCAAAAAAGACATAGCTGAACTAGAAAAGGTGCAGAGAAGGGCAACAAAAATGATCAAGGGCATGGAAGGGCTCCCATATGAGGAGAGGCTTGGTAGGTTGGGACTCTTCAGCTTGGAGAAGAGACGACTGAGAGGAGATATGCTAGAGATCTATAAAATCATCAGTGGTGTGGAACTAATAAACAAGGAACAGTTATTTACCCTCTCAGCTAGTACTAGAACTAGGGGACACTCCATGAAACTCATGGGTGACAAGTTTAAAACAAACAAAGGAAAATATTTTTTAATTCAGCATATAATTGAATTGTGCAATCTACTGCCAGAGTCTGTGGTAAGAGCCAGTACAATAGCTGAGTTTAAAAGAGGTTTGGACAAGTTTCTGGAAGATAGGTCCATTAGCAGCTATTAGCCAGACAGGAACAGGGAACAGGACGGGAGCTGGGGGAAAACCACAGGGAATGGATCCCCCATTGTGACCTGTTGGGTGCTTCTCCCAAGCCACCATGATTGGCCACTGTCGGAGACAGGATGCTGGGCTAGAAGGACCATTGGTCTGACCCAGTATGGCATTTCTTATGTTCTTAAGGATGTTTACTTGCACCAATGCTCTTTAGACTCTATGTAAATGATCTGGTCAAAATTATGAAAGAAATAAATTCACACCTCCAAAAATCATGAGAGGTTATTAATATTATTCTGTACGCAGATGACTTTATACTTGTGTCACAAACAAAACTGGGCCTTCAGCTATGTCTAAATCGATTGGATACTTATTGTATTGAAAATTATCTTAAGGTAAACCCACAAAAATCTCAGGTTATTTCCTTTGGAATAAAGCAACAATATAAATGGTCCTTAGGAATACATCAGATAGGTCAGGTGCCCAATTATGTCTATTTGGGAACTACTTTCTCTGCAACTGCTACCTGGACTACACATAGATATTGTCTGATTAACAAAGCATCATGCTCAGTAGCAGGGATACTAAAACTATATAGGATTTCTAAATCTATAGCTGTCCTGCAAGTTGTTGAAGTCTTTAAAGCCAAGAGCTTGGCACAGCTTCCATTGGTTACAGAAGTATGCTTCCCTTGTTACTCAAGTGGGATGGAAGTTGTACAAAATAAATTTATCCAACGAATTTGGGGGGCCCCTATGGTTACACCACTTACTATGCTCCGAGCTGAAATGAGTCTCTTCCCTGTTTCTGTACTAGTTAAGATACGAGCACTCTCTTACTGGGATAAAGTATCTAGAATGGGGTCAACACGGCTCCCACATAAATGCTGGGTTGAACAGCTGCAGCATGCAGGAAGCAGAAAATTCTGGTAGTGGGCTGGAATTGCTAAGATTCTAACTCAAGCAGGATTCTATGGAACCTTATTTGATTCAATTGCACGATTTCAAATTGCGCAAAATGACGACACTTGCTCAATTCCAATTGTTTGACTTCGCAGTAGTTAGCGGTAGGTATCAGGACCAAAATTATTGCAATAGGCTATGTACATGTCATCTAGAAGAAGTTGAATCTTTAACTCATGTACTATTCCACTGCCCATAGTATGAAAATTTGAGAACATCCTGGATCAATTTTATATTACAAGGGGAGCACTGGGACATGGACTCTCAGAGAATCTCGGGCTTATTGAATTAGAGTGATGCAATAATTATGAAAACAGTGGCATTGTTTTTTCTTTTAATCAACCAAAAGAGGAAGCCTATCCTATGACTGATTATACTGTATGACAAATTGACTTGTATCTACTTGAATGTTCTTTTAGTATATTGTATTTTAATCTTATTTTATGTAACGTTTTATCTGAAATACTTTTGTAATGGTGAACAGCTATAATAAACTTGACTTGACTTGATAGAATTGGAAGGACTTTCGCACATGGGGGATACTGACATTTTTCATGAAAGCACTGAGACTGGAAGTTCAGCTAAATAGAAGAGTTGATCCCTATGAAAGTTCCAATCAGGATATCCTGTGGGCTGTTTTGTCCAGCTCTGATAAGAAGCCGGCCTCCATGTCAGTAAATGTTTGCTTCTGGTCTAGCAGAACAGTTGGAAGGAGGATAGTGATTGGCTAGTTTTATATTACTCTAATATAGAGCTTAAATGAGTACTGGCAAAAACGGGTCTACCCATCAAATTTCTGGTACCCGAATCTAATCAAATATTTCAAGTACTTTTCAGTACCTGAACCAGTTTTCAATCGGGAACCCAAAATACTGAAATAACGACAACCGGTCTACTGAAATACCACTAACCAGTATACTGAAATACCAATTTTGTCCTGGATTTTGGGAATTTGTTGGGTATTATTTTGGTTTGTCAGGTAATTTCAGTATTTCAACTACTCGACTGGTATTTGGGTACAATTTGGAGACCCAGAACAGACAAAACAGTCCACAGGATATCCTGACTAGAACTTTCATAGTGATCAGCTCTTCTCTTTAACTGGTAACTTCCAATCTCAGTGCTTTCATGAAAAATGTCAGTATCCTCCATGTGCGAAAGTCCTCCCAATTCTATTGGACCCTCATTGTTGCACATGGGGCATGCCCCATGGGCACATCATGGGGAATGTCAGTCCCCTTCGCGGGCACAGGTTCAGCCTATCCTAGCTGATCAGGAACAACCTTGAATCTTAACAATAATTTATATTTTGTGGTTAAAACTTCCTGACTGTTTCCTTTACATATGGCTTCGCAGTTGAGCTGATCTCCAAAACTAGATTATTAACTAGGTTAATTCTTTAACTCAGCCATTAATATGGCTAGGGCCTATACACCAAATTGACCAAACTACCTGGCTAATGCTATAGTGTTTTAAGCTCAGTCTGATTGGGAAACTCCTTAGCCTCCTCCAGCAAACCTTTAAAGTCTCGGCCTTATCATCCAACCCCTTCTTCCAATCACAGCATGCCAACTACAAAGAGGGCCAGGAAAGGGCTGCATGGATTGTTCATTGTTCCACCAATGTAAGAACAGCACAATCGTAGTCTGGTAGCTGGGACAAATGCAGTGGAGCAAAAGAATTGTTACATACTAACTAGCAGACTGCCAACTACTCAAAATACCAGGCAGGTTGGTAAAAACTGCCTGCCTGGCAGTCCTACAAGTGGCACAATAAAAAATGGTGAAGAAAAGAAGGTACATTCTTGTGTTACAAACAAAGAACATGGTTTGGTCATACTCAGCCTTCTGAAATGTTATTTGTTTTTGTTACCATCACTGAAATCCTGCAGCTGTGAAATCCTGTAAAGGCTAGGCACCTCCTTATTTCACTTCTTCTTTCTGTTGCTCTTCAACTCATAGGCTTGTTGTTCTTAACACTGCAGTCAATAGAGCTCTGTAACTGCAAACTACATTTTATTCTACCTGATGACCGCCACAGGGAGGTGGGGGCGGGTCCATGTATAAAGGGCCATCAAGTAGAATAAACGGATCTTGGATCGGGGTCAGAGAGACTTAGAAGAGGGAAGAGGAAGCATAAGGCAAGAATGTTTCTGACATTATTAATTCACTAAGTCTTAGAAAGTTAGTCTATATTTTCTCATATTTATCTGGGATAGCTCGACATCTACATGCCAGACATTCCATGGCAGCAAGGCATATACTTGATTGCTCCTTGACATTAAAAAGGCCCAAGACAACAATAGATTCCTGGGAATGATGGCGATGTGGTTATTTGATATTTTTGAACTAGGATAATAATAGATCCCCATTTTTAATTAAAGATAATTCAAACACACTACACCTTTGGGGTCCAAACCTGGTCACACTGAAGTAAAAAAAAAGTTGTGCCACTGATTTTCATGAGTTGAGAATTTACCCCAGACTTTCAGCATAATTTCTAATTTATGTATATTATATTGTTATTATTTGGATTATTAATTATTATATTGTTAAGTTAATAAATAATAATAATAAAAGTCAGGGTAACTTCTCAACTCATGAAATAGACAGACAGACAGACAGATAGATATTAAAAAGTCTCAAATTCATTGTGAACTTATCAGCTGCAATACTAAGGCAGAAAGAGGAACCTCCTTATATGAAATCTTTTCCTGTTGTGAGCATAAATATCTTTGGGCAATGCAGACTCAAAAAAAACACCTCAGCGATTAGAAGAAAGTTTCAAGGCAGAGTTTCCATTCTATTTTAAAAGCCTTGGAAAATATTAGTCTTCACTGGCTGTCCAAGAAAGCTTTTCTTGTCAAGCTGTCAACCAAAAAACAAACAATACAACAGACTATCCATAGAACAATTGTTGGTAATGAATGAGAGGCCCTTTTCAAACAGACGCCCCTCCCCCCACCCTCGCCTACATGTGCAGGCGGGTGGGCAGTGGGCGTCCGTGGGATCACCATGGCGGGTGGGTGGGGGTGCGTGCATGCTGCCACGTTCCACCCATCTCCATCAATCCCCCACGCACGGAGCAACGGATGCCCATGGCGGATGTTCTGTACGTGGAGATGGGTGGAGGTGGGTGGGCGTCCACGGGCCGGGCCACTCACACACCGCCACCTCCACCCATCCCCCATGGACCACAGAGGTGCCGTGATCTGTGTGAAAACAACCAGAATCTCTCATTTTTAATGAATAATTTTCAGATAAATTTTTTAACGGTGGAAAATTAATTTCAAGTCAGGTTTTTTAAGTCAACATTTTCCAAAAGGCCATCTTTTACATCTAAAAAGCTTGTTTAAGAAATGAAGAGTCTGGGACACCATGGTGTCAAAAGCAGTGTGAAACACCTGAATTTTAATGGAATTTGCCATTTTAGAATTTATAGTTCTAGACAAACCTGCTTTCAAACTAACTACACATGACTTTGAAAAAACCTTCAGAAAAAGTGCACTGTGAATAATTCTAATCAGCCTATTAATTTTGAACATTTTATATAAGCCCTTAATAAGTCACCAGTTGATCTGAATGAATGAGGTTATGATTTATTCATAATACTTCAGAAAATTTTCAGTAGCTGACCTGCAAGGAAACCATTCTCAAGATAATTTAAAGCTTTATGAAAACCAATCTAATTTGATACTTGACATTTTGACTGTCACCATCCTCCCAACAGCTTCCCACTCCACTGGTCTCAAATTTCTTTCATTTACTTTTGAGACCTCGCATGGCAGTGCCCCAACATTGATCTCCAAAATTGTACTCTACTGTATTGCATCTTCCCATTCTTCATTCCCTCTATCATTGATATCCATTTTAATTTCCAACTTCCATTCCTAATTCCAAGTCTCCTTCCATGCAGCTTTTCCTTATTACAAACAAGATCTACAGGTTGTGGTTGATCACATGCTGAACATGAGTCAGCAATACGACATGAATACAAAAAAAGCTAATGTGATTTTAGAATGTATTAACTGAAGCATTGTTTTCAAGTCAGCAGAAATAACAATTCCACTCAATTCAGCAGTGGTCAGACATCACCCTAGAGTACTGTGTCCAGTACAAACCTTGGATGCCTCATTTTAAGCAAGTCATTAGCAAACTGGAGTTGGTTCAGAGGAAGGTGACAAATACGATAAAAGTTTGAAAAGTAAGGGTGTTAACAACCAAAAGGTAGCTCACATTAGCTCATGCCAGGTGGGTGCTCACCTGCCCATTTATTAGGAATTCGCCCCACCGGCCATGTGGCAACCACCCACCAGACACACAGCCCCAACTCACGGCGGGGTCCCAGACCATGCGGAGCCCATAATACAGGTGAATGTGAGCTAATGTGTACCCACGTGTCTGCGTCCCATCAATTAGGTTGCAGATGCCTCCACACGTACGGGCCCACTAGCACCACAGACTGAAAGGTGAACAACCTAGAGTATTCTGAGAAGCAACCACTTCCTGTCCCTCTCTCTGCTCTCACTTGCACCACAAGCAGGTACTGCTTGAAAACACATAAAATTCATGCAGGGAGATGCCTATTTATTAGGCTGGACACACTAAACACACAAGTGGGGGCTGCACAGACCGAACTCAGGCTGCAGCAGGCTATCATCTCATCTGTTTTTACCCTAAGTCTTATAAGGGAAGGTTGGAGGAACTGGGTATATTACGCTTACTGAAGATTAGGCTATGGGGAGACATGATAGCAGTCTTCAAATATCTAAAGGGATGCCACTAAGAAGTTGCCAAGAAACTGTTCTGCATTGCTACATGGGGCAGGACTAGAAGCAATGGGTTCAAGTTACAGGAAGGTAGATTTTGGTAAATATCAGGAAAAACATCTGAACATTAAGAGTTGTGCGGCAATGGAATAAGTTGCCTGGGAGGTGGGGGGCTGTAGGCTCTCCATCATTGGAGATTTTCAAAAAGAGTCTGGACAGCAATCTGTCTGGAATGTTTTTGTTGTAGTCATCTTGCATCCATGAAGGCAGTTGGACTGGATGACCTTCCAAGTTCCCTTCCAACTCTAAGATTCTGTTATTCTATTCAAACACATTGTGAACACTCATTGCCTTCCTGCCCATTAGAAGCAAGATGATAATTACATCTTAACCACCAATGATGCACCACAGCTGGTTGACAGAACTAGCCACAGTTACAGCAGAATGGGCTTTGCTCCCTGCCAATGCCACAGCCATCTCCGTGAGAAGGGGGGCCAGGAAATGACTCTAATGTGCATGTTCTGGCTGAAGCTTCCTGCCTTATACAGCTGTGACCAGCCCACAGTGAAGAAGGCAGCTGCAATCACTAGCAGATGCATGGTGATACACAAGCAATGGTGGGAGTTGACAGTGGTCCAACTGTCCAAAATGTTTTGAACCACTGCTTTAAAGTAATTGAAGCGGAGTGGTCAGGAGGCGGTCAAGCTTTATGTGCATGCTAGCCCTAAGTTCTCTTCCAATTACAAACTTCATTCGGTGTGGTAGAGGTCTCAGATGCACAGGATATGAAAAAGCAGTTACAAGAGACTTATAGGTCAGCCAGGGGTGCCCTGCTCAGGGTCCCACGGGTTTCCCGGGTGTCTACCATGAGGAGGGTGTTCTCTGTGGCTGCGCCACGGCTGTGGAACTCCCTCCCGTTGGAGATCCGCTTGGTTACCGACCTCCCCTCTTTCCGTAGACAGTGTAAGACCTGGCTGTTCCGCCAGGCCTTTCCCGAGTGAGATTGGGGCGGGGGGGGTTGGGTTAAGGTGGGGGAATGGGTGTTATACTGTTTTTAACTGTAGTCATTACTGTTGTTTTAATAGGTTTTAAACTGTATTTAATATGTTGTGAGCCACCCCGAGATGCCTGAGGCAGGAGGAGGTGGCATATAAACTTTAGTATAAATAAAAAAATAAATAGGCTTGCTATGGTTGCAGCTCAAAAGAATCCTTACTGGATCATTATCGTTATGATGCTCAAGTGCATTAATTCAAACTTTTATCCAGAGATCAAGTATTGCTGAGAATCTTAGGTGTCAGAGGGTAACGAAAGTTGGCCAGCAGATGGAAAGCACAGCCATAGGCTATAGAAGTAAAACTGGGAGCTTCATCTGTGAACAGTGAAACCAGAATGCTGAAATGGCCGTGGTATAACTAGGTTAATGAGACTAGTCAGATTACTGGACCCCATACCAACCAGGATAGGAGGCAAGTTGTATGTTGGGTGGTACAAGGGCAGGGCAATAGGCAGAACACAAGAAAGGGGGATAGAGGCACAAAGGCTTGGAGATGCAGCACAGGAGCAGTGGGGGAGGCAAAGCACAGAAGGGAAGGAAAGGAAAGGGAAGTTGTGGGGGAGTCAAGGACATGGGGAACACTGGATCAGAAGAGGTGCCAGAGCAGGAAAGGGAGGCAAGGTATACGGGGCACCAAGACAGGGGAAAGCTGAGGCAGGAGATGGGAGTTGAGGCAGAGGAAAGTAAGCCACAGAGGGAGGCCAGGCATCGGGGGAGGTGGGGGCTCTGGGACAGTATGGTAGGGTTGCTGGAACAGAGAGGACCAAAGCAGAAGGGGGAGCATTTACCTCAGTGGGACAAGGCAGCAGGATGTGGAGGCAGAGCCTGGCTGGTATCCCCAGCTGAGTGCTTTCTCGGTGCTCAGACTTCTCTCGGCATACATCCTTAAAGTCTGCCAGACCCTAACCCCAGCTGGAATAAGCCACAGCCCTTGCAGCAGTGACCCAGTACTGTCAATGCCTGAACCCCTGCTGGCAAGGGCTGGCACTGCCAGGTCCCCTAAATTCCTGGTTGCCTTACTTGCCACACCTGTAGCTAGGCCACTGGGAAATGGATCTGCGAAAGTACTATTATAATTAGGTTTGGTCAAATTGTTACTCACTTCAACTTTCTGAGAAAAAGTCAGGGGGAGGAAATTCCAGTAAAGAATGTAGCAAACCTTCCCCGTCTCCAGGGGAAGTGCGCATTGCAGGGCACCAGGGGCATTGCTCCTACTGGCCTGATCCCTTCCGCACACTCTTCATGATTTTAAAAAGAAAGGGGAAAAAAAACCTCACCTGAGTCCCAAAGGCACCGAGGGGGGGGAGGGGCAGCAACCTGCTCCAAGTCCTCCAGTTCAGCAATCAGCTGAGTGCTCAGTGTTGTTGTGCCTCCCTTGACACATTTTCAGGCAGGAGCTGAGGGGGTGGGGGCCAGTGTCTCCTGCTGAGCCTGCTCTAAGGAGTCCCTAAGGGACAAAACTTTACAAAAGCGATTTGGGCAGCTGGGCTTAGAGTCCATGTTGCCTGCATGGGGGAAAGCACTTTGCTTTTCCCACCAGTGGGGACAGTGTTCCACAGAGCCCTGTGGGCTTCTGTGAAAGACTCTGTCTGGACTGGAGACTCAAACACCCAAGCAGTGTGTGCACAGCTGCTGCTGTTGAGGGCTCAGGCTGCCTGCCTGTACCCCACCCCTTAGGGTGGGGTTAAGAGAGAGCTCTCCTCTTTTGGCGTACTGATGATCTGCACCATTTTGATGGAGAGTGCGCTGGCTTGTTTGTGGCTTTGTTACCCCATGCTGCTGCTGGACCTGTATCAGACACATCCCCATTGGTGAGTTAGTTATTTTTAGTTATTTTTCTGGGAAATACTGGTGAAAAGGGGGTCTGGGGGGCTGCTTAGGGGGGAGAGAATGGGGCTTCTGGGGGCTGCTTGGGGGGGGAGAGAATGGGGCTTTTGGAAGACTGATGAAAATGGGGCTGGGGTTAAGGGGGCTGCTGGGGGAAATGGAGCTTCAACAGAGCTGTAACAGTGAAGCATATTTTTGGGGACAAGTGGAATTTCTCACTGCTGCTTTTGTGGTGTGCTAAGACTTCACATAATATGGTTCAGTTGGTTTAAGATCTGGTTTGCTTTTGCTTGTTCTGTGTTCGTGTTTGCATGTGCACTGCTAGTTTCCCCCACTCCTCTCCCAAACCCCTCAAGCATGTGCGAAGGCCGTGGCCATTTTCTGGTGCCCCCACTGGCCATAGCTAAGTTCGGTTAAAATTGGTCTCTTTCTTGGCTGTTTTTGACATAAACTGTCTGCTTCTGTTTTACAGGTGGAGGAACCTAGGGGCTTGGATGGAAGGGTTTCTAATCTTTGCTGAAATGTTCCTTGCATTTTAAAATGGCCCTGCCTTTTGCAGTTTAGTGGGATGTTGTGGCAGGATTTTTTACTAATGGCTAGTCCGTGCATGAATGCTCCATGTTTAGTTGCAGCAGAAACTATTTCTTACATTGCAACAGAGCTGTGTAGCATGCTTGTGGGGACAAGTGGAAATCCCCGCTGCCGCTTTTATGGTGCGCGAAGGACTGCACATAACACTGTTGCCTTAAGATGGTTTGCTTTGCTTCCTCTGTGTTTGCATGCTGCATTGCTGCTTTCCTTCTCCCCTCCCTCTCCCCTCCCAAACATGAGTAGAGAGGCCATTTTGTAAATTTGTGGGTCTACGGCTCGTGACTACTCCCTGCTGAAAAGTAGTTTCTGGCCTCTCTGCTTGTGACTGTGTAATTTTGAGCATCTTGCCTGGGGGTTTGGTTGAGAAACAGAAATGCATTGTTTAAATTTTGATGGTTTGGTGGCAACAGAGGCCTGTAACTGGACAAACTTTAAAAAAAGGCCTGTGTGCTTGGACAGGCATTTGGTTACCAGGGATACGATGTAGGTACTGGGGATGCTGGTCTCGATGGGCCTGGTTTGGTGGCAATGCAGCCCTGAAACTGGCCAAACTTTTTTAAAAGGCCTGCTTGCTTGGACAGGCATTTGGCTGCCGGAGATACGATGTAGGTACTGGGGGTGCTGGTTTGGATGGGGAGTGTTTGTTTTCTATACAGGTCTGCAAATGCTCTCCTTGTGAGCAGAGGAGACAGTAGGTAGGAGCATGGCAGAAGAGAAGGCTGCAGACAACAAGGAGATCCCTTTCCCCTGTCCCCCACTGAACCCATCTCTTCCCCTTACTCTTCTCGTGCACCAGAACCAAACCCTTTCCCTCTCTTGTCCTTCTCTTCCTTTTCATTCTCTTCTGAGAAGAGAATGAAAAGGATACCATGAAAATCGAGGTTTCGAGGGTTCAGGATAAAGGTAGGCGATGGCAATGTAATCTATTTTTGTAACCTGCTACCGTTAATTTGGACCCAGTGGGAAAGAGAAAGTGGATGGGACCCCAGTAAGAGGGCTCTCTATTCCCTAGTGGAAGTGCTTCACACAGCAAGTCCATCCAATATTAACCCTGGGAACTCCTTGCTGCTGGGTTAAAGCCACACCACTGGTCTACCGCTGCCCCTAGGTTCTCCGGCCCGCCGGCAGCAAAGCTGCCAGCAGTAGGTTCAACCCACCCACTGCCTCACCAGCCTCAAAAAACACCAGGCGCCACTGCCCGCCTCCATTCTGTCAACCAGCTGTAGTGAACATTTACAGAACTAACTTCAAAGCTCAAACTAGGACTGCTGTCCATTTGCAGAGCCAACACACACTGTTGGGTGCTGCTTATTTAAAAATAGCTAGATGAACTTCCCCTTATCTAAAACCCTAGTGGAATCAATGTGTTACGTCATGACTGACTTATGAGACACAAAATGAAACTGCTGCAGCAGTGCAAAGACACATGTACTGAGAGAAAGAGAGAGCGAGAGAGAGAGACATCCCTACCCCCACATCCTTTCAAACCTCCTGTGACAGGAAGAGGTTTCCACTGTGGTTCTCAGATTTTCAAAGCATTCCGGCAATCTACAATATTCTCCCTGCTCTGCATGAACAAGAGAGGAGTGATCCTGGAATTGGCTGACCAAGCTGATGGAGAGCATTAGCCAGCACATCCTCCAACTCAAGTGTTATTAATATAGTGCTCAATCCATCAGTTAGGCAATTACTAGCTGTGCATCCTATAGCACCAATCACAAGTACACAGTAGTATGAAAATGCTGAATTCTGTGGCAACTGGTGCAGGAGTTAAAGTCTGAGGTGATGGCACTGCAGAGACCAGTGAGCAGGGGTGTAGTGGGGGGGGGAGTGCGCCGGATCTCAGCTCCAGGACTTTTCACTGACCCGGAGCGCGCTGGAGCGATCACACTAGGGGCTTCGCCCTGCCCGGTGCAGGGGGAGGGGGGAAGCAGCAGCGGAGTCTCTTCCCCCCCCCAGGAGTAAGTGCTCCGCTTCAGTGCAGCAGCAGCGGGGGACACAGATTGGGCTGGGAGATAAAAGCTGTTTGTTTACAAACACTCCTCTCCATGTGCCCTGATCAGAAGGTTGTAGCCTTGTAAAGAAGGTTAGTTGAGATGGCTCCGAACATTCTCATAACTGGGTTCTGCATGCTCACCATATTCAAACAACAGACCACATGATGGTCTCGAGCACCTCTAGTATAAAAGGCACTCTCCCCCTCTGAATAACAGTCCTTTATAACAACCTTTTAAGAAAAGAAAAAAATTCCATGCGGGGCTGGAAGGGTGGGTGCTGTGAGAATGTTCGAAGCTATCTCAAAGAACCTTGTTTACAAGGCAGCAACCTTCTGTTCTTCTTCGAGTGGCTCCTCACATGCTCCGTGGGTGCGCCAGTGCACGGGCGGGTGTGCACACGGATGCACATGGCTGCACACGCATCCCCACTTGCCCCCCACTCATCCACACCCACGGAGTAACCGCCGTTTCCCCTGGTTGCTCCGTGCATGGGGAGGAGTGGGGGTGTGAGAGTGGGGGTGCGTGTTAGGTGGGCACGCGCGTACTCCCATTCACCATGGGCACGTGCATCATGTTGTTCACACGGGGCTCCCCCACCCATGAACACACAGAAATTTGGGTGGGTGGAAGAGGCCCATGTAAAAAGGGCCACATTCTCACAACTGTCTTATCTTAGGGGATGTAAAGCAATATCTATTCTATATTGGAAAATAAATCTGCAAATATGGTTCTGAGATTATTATGGCTGCTATTTCACTAACTTTTATTAATGAAGTTATTGCTAACAGGAATACTGTCTTTAAACCCCCACTCCATAACCAGTTCATTTGCGCCCCCCATATAATTAATTCACACTGCCCCGGGGGCACAAATTAAATGGTTATGGGTGGGGGACAGTGTGAATTGATTATATGGGGGGTGGGGGCACAAATGAACTGGTTATGAGGTGGGGGCAGCATGCGGTATGTTTCCCCATCGCTGCCAATGTGGAAAACGCAGTGAACGCAGCTCCCTGCAATACCAGTGATATTCCTTTTAGTGAGAGGTGCCTGTCAGATTGTGATGGTGATCTAGAAGTGGTTAGGATGCAAGCAATATCTGCATGGCCAGATATATGGTCACCTGAACAGTGAGAAAACAAAAGAGCCAAATATCCATGGCTGCGATGTGAATCTGGGAAACTGGGTTGTAAAGTGTGCTCTAAAGCAAAGTATTTAGGGGTATTGAAAACACAGGGTACCTCCATTTCCAAGGAATGGTGTGCTAATTCTATTACTTATTATGGGAAAACAAAACTAGACCAACTCAAAT
>QEPC01009544.1:789504-807634 GCA_003113815.1 Sphenodon punctatus
TGGCCCTGAGGTTTTGTATATGTTAAATATTTGATCAGGTTTTGGAATAATTTTGCAGACACCTGCCCTAGGTAGTACAAGCTTGGCCTACAATGGACAAGCCCCACCCTAGAACTCTGCCAGGAATAAGGTTGCGCCGGCAACCTTTTCTCCTGTTGGGAATCAGGAGAAAAACCCAACAGATACAGTTTCTTACCCACACGTTGCACACAACCATTCAGCCTTGTATCTGTAACTTATTTTCCCTCGGCAGTAACCTTGGGGAGATATCAGGGGATCCCTATGGCTGAGCGTCTTTGTCATTGCCCTCTGAAGCAGGTTGAGTCGTTGAGTCACATTGTACTCAACTGTCCATACTACGAGGCCCCCCGTCAAAAATTAATATTACCATTGATTAGTGGTTTCCTGGGTTGTCCCCAGGAGATTATTATGATAAAGCTCTTTGAGGATACCTCTAAAGAGATCACAGGGAAGGTGTCGCAATTTTTATTGTGTGTGTATAGTATTAAACTGAACTAGGGGAGTTCGCTCTCCTTAAAATGTTTTCTGATTTAAAGTCAGAAATAAAAGGAATTATAATTTGTTTTGGCAATTATGAGTCTATATCTTCATTTAATCTTAGTTTTGTTAGTATGTCTGATATCTTATTTGATATATTATTAATGGTTGTTCAAATGATTGGTTTTTAATACATTGGGGGTTTTTGGTTTTTTTTTATTATGATTATTCCCTGTGGGAATGTTACCTTATTTGCTTTGTTTATCAAAGCTTCCTCACCTGGGGGTTGCCCAAGTGTGATTATGTATAATAAGAGTCAAGTGTGCCGCCGTAAGCCCCGAGAAGGGTAAGGCACTTTGTTTTCATCCGGAATTGTTATATAGTCCATATCGCCCCTGCATGATACGGGATTTTGCATGCTGGTGATATGCTTGGTTTAAATATTACTTAAAAATTGGTAGGTAGCTTAGGGGGTCTGTATCCCTATAGGGGTTAAATGTGCTGACATATGTATGATTTTATATTTCATTCTGTATTGTTATGTTCTGGTATGTTCCATTATATGTATATTGTTATGGCCTATGGCTAAACGAATAAATTCTTTGAAAGTATTGCAGAATACAGGAGAATATTTCATATATAATATCATTTTATGCCCTTACTGATTAACAAAAGATTAATCACCCACACCTTTTGGGGGAGTTATGTTACCACATGGGGTTCAAGCACAGTGGGGTTAGGAAGCTATACATGACTGCCTTGTGGCACAATCGGAGCCATTATGTGTGGTTTTCTGGGGGCACATGGTTTTCTGGTTTATGTGTGGTTTTCATGGTTTTCTGGGGGCACATGGTTTTTGTGGTTTTCTGGTTTATGTGTGGTTTTCTGGGGGCCCATGGGGACATGGTGGGGGGAGTGGGGGTCACTGGTTTATGTGTGGTTTTCTGGTTTGTATGTGGTTTTTCCACCTACCATTCCCCTGGCTCCGCCCTAGGCTAGGCTCCGCCCTAGGCTAGGCTCCACTCCTATGCTCGCCCGTGGCTTTGCCACTGGCAGCCCGGCCAGCCTTAGTGACCCACCAACCTCATAAGCTCCTGCACTTCTCAATTTAGCACTACCCCACTGCCAGTGAACCTTCTTCATTGACCCTAACTCTAACACCTGTAATTTTACATTGACAGTAGGTCAGTCTTGCAGCACAGTACATTGCTACCTACAGAGGTCCTGGACTCAATTAGGATTTTTATTCAAAGCATTGTGAACTTCCCTTTCTTGGTCAGTAAATTAAATCCAAATACCACCCACTGAAAGTATCCTCTGGCACAGTAGACTGCAGCCTAGAACACAGGTTGCACAAGGCTAGAGTTCCTGGCTCCACAGCAGCCATCTTAGTTGGGGGAGAAGTCAGTCACTACAAAAGCTAGAAGGAGAAAGAAATTATTCTCAGCAACACTCCCTGCCGAGAGAATGCGGAGGGAAGAACGCCACACAAAATAGCTTCAAATCCCTCTCATTTTGCTAAGCCCAAATCTTGAGAAAAGCTGTCTCCTAACCGGTTGTCTCTCTCAAATTGTCATTAGTCTACAGTTCTTGTGCATGAAAGAGAGGCCTATCCTTTAGATCACAGTAATGACATGCATGCACATTCAATACACACTGAGAAACAGTCTATCCAAGAGTCTGTTTTGGTGAACAAAAAGTAATCGCTACAGTTTGTTAGAGAGATTTCTAACTCACTTTGATGTTGTTTTGTTGTGTGAATTCTACCCCATGCCTAACGCCCCTCTCCCTGCAAATCACGGGAGAGGGGTCTTTGTCACGACCCGCACCCCCCCCTTTGGAGGAAGAGACAGGGGCGGGGCGTGTGGTACAGACCCCTGCTGTATTGGCACAGGTATGGGGCCAATCACCTAGCCAGCAGGTTCAGCGCCGAGGGGAAGGTCCGTTGTCTGGGACCCCTTCGGTGCCTAATTTAAGCTCCTGCTCCTCTTCCTCCCACCCCAAATGCCATTCTCTTGGCCAGGTGGAGCACATGCCGGTGTCTCCTCTCATGTAAGTGCCCCATTACATCGGGGGTTCCCCCTCTCTTCTACTGCTGGGTTGGGGGGAGGGCAGGACTAGGGCCAGGAAGATGTTTTCTTCTTCCCGGCCCCCCTTGGTTGAGCGGCAGCCCAGATCCAGCTGCTCTTCCCTTGCCCAATCAGCTGGGCGATAGGGAGCCTGTCCTGTCCCGCCCAGGGATCAGTTGCGGCTATCTGCTCCACGAACAGGAGTACAACGGCCCAATCGGGGGCAGGAATGGTGGGCGTGGGCTGGCTCGACACCGCTCCCCCCCAGCACATGTTGTGTGGCCGGCTTTCATGCTGGCCGAAGCTGTGGGACAGGCCTGTGTCTTTCCCCCCCCCCTTTTTTGAGCCCAGTGCCTGTCCTGGGGAAGAGGGTTTGTGCCTGTGCATGCGGCAGGCTCTCGGGGGCAGGATTGGTGGGCGCACACACATCCCCATGCTGCACTGATGGTTTTCGTGGGGGCTGCACAGCTGGATTTCCTGGGGGCTTCCTCCCCTCCCCTCACCCCCATGCTATGCGGCCGGCTTTCATGTCAGGTGAAAGTGGGCCCGGACCCTAGGGACTGGGGTCATTTTCTCTTCCCCTCCTGGACCGCTTCTCTCACCCCCTCCCCCGCACCTGTTTGAGCCCTGTGCCTGTCCTGGGGTGAGGATTTGGCGTCCATGTGTGCTCTGGGGTCCCCAAAGCAGGGAGTTGCATGGTGATTACTTATGCTTTCCTGCCACCTAGGCCTTCTCAGGCACTTGGATCTGGGGGGGAGGGGGTTTCCTTCCTTGTTTGTTTTTATTCTGGCCCGTCACCACCTGGTGACCTGTGTCCCATATTGCTCCCTCTGTGGCATTTTATTTATTTAAAATTCTTGCTACCCCACCCCTCCTGCCGCAGGCAGCTTGGGGCGGCTTACAATCAACACTACACAACAATAACTAAAAACAAGACAGCCCAGATTGGGGTACTGTAAGAACATCAGTGCCACTGCCTAGCAAGCCCAGGATCAGGAGTTAAAGGCTTGGCTCGGACAACTTCATTTTCACACATGCCACCATGGGGCCCTGGCTGGTACTGCGCACAAGCACTCACACGCACACATTACAAAATAAATAAATAAATAAATAATTATGCGTTTTTGGATAAGCAGTGTCTACATTCATTAGATCATCTGGCACTGTGCAATCAATAGTTATACATGGTTGCAATAGTTGCAAGGCAAGGCAGTTATGCTATACAAGCATATAGTAATGGATGGTTTAAGATCTAGTTCTGCTTTGGGACATTGTCCGTACTGTAAACGCAATGGTTACAGGCAAGTGCTCCCCTAATTAATGGGGAGGGTTAGGCACTCACATTTGCCTGTAATTCAGTCCTTTTTGTAGGATGATGAAACCGAAGGCCCAGAAGAAAGCGCAAGTCACTGCCGTCATGGTGTCCTTGTTGAAGTCATTACAGGATAGGATGGACGCCTATGAGTGTCAGCAACAAGGGGGCACTGGGGGGGAAGTGCTGCGGCACCTCCCCCAGCTCTTGAGGGGGAGGGTCTCTCATGCAAGGAACCCCTTCCTTTGCCCGGCATGTCATCTGATGGAGGGAATGCTGGAGACCCCCAGGGTGACCCTGCCATGGGCCGGGCACTGCTGGGCGAGGCAGGGGAGGATGCTGTGGCGATCCCAGTTGTTCCTGAACTTGAGGCCCCTGCTGGTGGGGAACCCCTTCCTCTGCTCACTACAGCGCTCGAGATGGATTCTTCTGCAGAGTCCCATGGTGACTCTGCACGCGGGCAGGGATTACGGTGCAAGGCAGCCTCTTATTGCAGGGACACAGCGACAGAACCATGCAGACCGAGGCAGGCCTCCCCACCAGTGACTGAACTGCTGCAATCTCTTCTGCGTAGGATGGATGCACTAGAGCGGGGGGCTGTTGCAAGTAGCCCGACACCCCCATGTCTGTGGCCCCACAGGGACAGCCACCGTTTCTACAAGGACCATTGTCAAGTGAAGGTGAGTATTGGGTCTTGGGCTCAGTGGAGGTAGGCCTTATGTCGGGCTCGGGGGTCCCATACACAGGGGGGGTCCCATGCACCACAGGGTTGCTCTTTGTAGCTGTGCAGGGGTAATGGTGTCACCGGAGTGACGTGTGTCCCCTCTGCTGTCCCTCACCCTCCCCAGAAGGGGTGCATCACCCAGCAGCGCATGTGCTGGAATGGTGCATGGGTCCCTTGGCCCTGGTGCGCAGCTACCCCAGGCATGGGCGGGGCCTCCCAAGGGTGTCCGACAGCAGTTGTCATCCCCCAGTCTTCCTCCAGCCAGACAGCTCAGGTTTTGTTGGGTCCAGGCACACCCCCTCTGGGCCACTGTGGGTGTTCTCCAGCTCAGGCAGAGCTCCTGCCATTAAAAAGGTGGTTACGCAGCAATAGGTGCCCCTGGTGGTGAGCATCTCCTCCACTCTATGAGGAAGAGGATTTGGAGATTGGACTATGTGGATATGTTCACTCGCCTCTTTAGCGACCCCATTCCTGACCGCAATGAGCATGACAACAAAAAGGAACACGAGCTCTTTCACCGCCCAAAAGCTAATCGCAACTGGACAAATTGGACGGCCGCTTTCAGCATATTCTAGGGCATCATGCTTCAAGTCCAAGTCCGCTGAGTTCATTAAATATGCTGACATTATTTGGCAAGCTTATGACACAGGTTCCAGTGGGGCATGGCTTAGATACGATGAGCAAAAATAAACAACAGCTGCACCAATTGCAAGTATAGGTCACCACATGGATCGTTACCATGAATTTATAACTTTGACATAGTGCAATGAGAATTTAAACAGTAAGTATATATACAGTTACAAATGGGTACCTTTTTAAGTACTTTTCTACCCAATAGGAAGCTTCCCTTACCTTTCTAAGGGAAGCTTTCTATTGATTTCCTATTGACACTTAGCCAGTCCTTTACTTTGGTTTTAGGATTGAAAAAACATTGGACATTTGGAATCATTGTTGAGACCAATTTGAGGCATTATAAGATTGGTACCAAATAACCCTGAAGAAGCTTTCGCAAGCAAAACGTTGGACATTGATAAACTGCTTTCGGATTTTTTTTTCCATCAGTCTCTCTGGATTTGAATCCTTTTTTCTTGGCTTTATCCCTGTTTGGAGCTTTATTAAGCTTTTTTGTACCTATATGTAATTTTCCTTGTTTAGCTTAGTCTTGTTCATCTCTTTCTTGGTACCCATTTGTATCTGTATATATACTTACTGTTTAAATTCTCATTGCACTACGTCAAAGTTATAAATTCACGGTAACAATCCATGTGGTGACCTATACTTGCAATTGTTGTTTATTTTTGCTTCTGTTATCACTGCACCTTTATATCTGTTATTTGTTAGATACGATGAGTTTTTTCGTCATCAGGTGGCGCTCTCCCCTGGAATCGGCTGGGACCAGCCTGCTCAGAACCTGTGGCGGGAGTGCATCACCATGACATCAAATGCTCAGCAATCTGACAGTGGACATGTTCTGGCAAAAGGCAATATGGACAGGGGCACTTGTCAGACTATGTCCAAAGGATGTATGGGTGTGAGGCATAGTTTGCCGTGTTGTGATTTTAACAATGGCAAGTGCTCCCGCTCTTCCTGCAAGTTTCAGCACTCTTGTATACTTATTTCAATCAATCCATCAATCAATTTATTAGACGGCTCTAGCTTTTGCTAAGTATCATGTTCCAAATGAAAATAACATCCCTTATCACATCACATATATCAGCAAAAATACATAAAGCATAAAATATAAAACATAAAATAGGTGGTCCAAACACAAACATAGCATAACAATACATTTCTCCTTTTCCCAGAAGACAAGCAATTCAGAATTTATATCAGAATTTAAAATAACTCAAAATTAGCATTCAGGGACTACCATATCCTCTACTCAAACCTAGTTGGGGGAACATCCTGGTGTTTAGTAAAAGATATGTCCCTTGTAATCACAGGGATCCCTTTGTCTTGATATCCAAAGGCTACTCGTAGCAAGGGATTAAGACTAAGCCTTATATCATTAAAATATAGCCTTGCTCTTTTGGGAGGATTATTTTGGCAGAGCATGGCCCCTGATGGTGCTTAGTCAGGTAAAAGTATACTTAGCTAAGTAGATGCGATGACAAGTAACCGTGCTTGTTTCGGGGACAGCCATGCAATGGTTTGGCCCTGTTCATTTTAACTAGTAACAGCCCAAGCCATCGGGCTTTATCCTCTAAAAATAATAACCGAAATGACATACCCTTATTTACCGAATTAATGACACTAGGAGCTAGTTGATCCTGTTGGCACGGAACAAGAAAACTTATTTTTCCTCCAACAGGCCAAAGCACGCCATGTTTGCAATCTGTCTTTTAATTTCTTCAATTAGATTTGCAAGGATATAAGCAATTTTCATACTCGTATCCCAGTGTGATTTTCCTTGCATAATGGGATCAAGATATTTCCCTCTTAGATCTTCCGTTAGTCTACACTCAGGGAGGTAGTGTACCAAGTCTTCCACTTTAAATTGACCACAAGGGCTGGAACCTCACCAGTGTCAAAACCCTTCGTATGAAAAAGTTTGTCAGTGCTGCCAAATAAGACTCCAAGTAATGCGAGGACTTGAATTTGCGATAAGGGGCTATTTTGTTTGCAAATACCGTGGCCAAGTCATTCTGTATAAAAGTATCCCTCAACTGGATTTTCATCAAATCCCTGGCCATGGTTGAGGGAAAATCTTCCATAAAAGAAATCTATAAACCGACCGATAAACATAGCGTGGATAAACCTTGATACCAAGAAGAAACAAAACCTTCATTTAACTTCTTTGCCAGCAATGTTTCGGGAGTCTGTTACCTTGCATATTCTTGAGTCATAGCCAATAAAAAAAAGAAACTAAAATGGACTCGCAGTTTGGTGGGTAACATCCCTGTTTCAGCCCTTAGCATACAAATTGGAGTGCAAAGAGGGATGCCCAATATTGTGCGTAATAGCTTGTTTTGAAACATCTCCATCATACCACTCTGCCTATAACCCCAAATCTCTGCCCCATACAGCACCTGAGGGATGGGTTTATGCTCTAAGAGCTTCAGGGCTGGGGGAGGGGAGACTAGTTTTCCTCCCGATGTATTCTACTCTTGTATACAGTGTGGGGGCAGGCACACAGCAGGGAATTGCAACCGAAATCGCTAGTATGGAAACAGGCCCCACCCAGTCGTCCGGGGAAAAGGAGGTTCCAGTGCCGGTGGGGGTGGCCCCCAAAAGGGTGCCAACCCCAATTTGGCCTGATGCACTAGCAGTGGCTCTGACGGATCACCCCGACTGCCAGTCAAGTCGATTATGAGATATGGGGTTTCATCGTGGGTTTCCGTATACCCACCACAGGATTGCAGCTCATGGACGGGTAGGCAATCTTTGGTCAGTGAGGGGCCTTGAGCATGTGGTGACAGCCAAGCTCGAGAAGGAGGTAAGACAGGGCAGAGTGGCTGGCTCATATGGCAGCCCCCTGCTTTCTCACCTCCACATTTTGCCGCTGGGAATCGTGCCAAAGAAGGCCCCTGGAGAGTTCAGTTTAATTCATCACCTGTCCTATCCTAGGGGCTCTTCAGTGAATGACGCGTTTCCCCCCCGCAACTTATGTTCCGTTCACTATGCCTCTTTCAACTCTGCAGTTGAAATAGTCAGAAAATGTGGAGTTGTGCTCAACTAGCTAAGAGCGACATTAAATCTGCCTTTAGGCTTCTCCCCGTTCACCCCAAAGATTTTTGGCTACTAGGCTTTGAATTTAAAGGGAGTTACTACTTTGACAAGGCTATGCCTATGGGGTGTTCCATTTCTTGTGCTGCATTTGAAAAGTTCAGCTCCCTCCTTCAGGCAGCGGTGGCGCAAGTCATTCACTATCTGAATGACTTCCTATTCGTTGGGCACCCAGGCACCGCGGAGTGCGCACACCTGCTAAATAACTTCCAGAAAGTCACCAATGAAATAGGTGTGCCGCTGGCCCCTGAAAAGACAAAGGGCCCTAGCACCTCATTGACCTATTTGGGGATTGAACTAGACATGGTTCAGGCCTTGTCCCGCCTTCCCCAGGAGAAGCTTGCTTCCTTCTCGGGGGTGGATAAGCAGGTGTCTTTCAGCTACCAAGGTCACGGTCCGTCAGCTTCAGTTGCTATTGGGGAGCCTCAATTTTGCTTGCCGAGTGGTTGCTCTTGGGCGGGCATTTATGCGTAGGCTTCCAATTGCAGGGTTCTTTTCTAGTGTGACAATATGGCCGTGGTGCACGTGATTAACTCATTGTTATCCAAACCACAGCAGGTGATGGGGCTGGTTAGGGCATTCGTTTGCTGTGTTTACAGAATAACATTTTCTTTGTGTCCAAGCATGTACCTGGTATTAACGACATAGCCGATGCCCTTTCTCATTTTCAGATGGACCACTTCCCTCAGCTGGCTCCAGGCGCCCATGAGACTCCAGAGTCCCTTCCAGCAGACCTGTGGAACCTTGGGTTCTAGTGCTATTTCAAACTCTCCAAGGGCCATGGCCCCCAGGACCAGGACGGCATACACATGTGCCTTTCACGAGTTCCAGGAGTTCAGAACTAATCTTGGTTTGCCCATGGGTTTTCCCATACTGGAAACAAATTTGCTCCAGTTTGTCCTGGAGCAAAAGGGAAAGGAATTTGCCCCCAGTTCACTGGCAGGAAAAATAGAAGCTTTGAAATTCACATTAGAATTTGCGGGGCATCCCCTTCCCCCAGATCACACCCCCTGCTGAAACAGGTGCTGGAGGAATGATCCTGCCAGACGGGTCTACGCCCAAATGGCAGAGCCTCGATCACCCCTCAGCTTCTTGGCAGACTTGTGGAGATCCTGCTGAGAGTTTCCAGAGATGGGGGGGGGGGGGGGGGGGGAGAGATGCCTCTTTTTGCAGCAGCATTCCCGATTGCCTTCTTTGGCGCCTTTCATGTTAGCGAGTTGGTGCCGAACTCCAAAGGAGAAAATTCCGGTAGGGCCTTAACAATACATGATGTACACTGTTCCTGGGAATGCCTTGACATCCGCCTTCAGGCTGCTAAGAATAATCAAAAGGGTCGTGAGTCAAGGGTTACCCTGCACAGTGGCAGCTCCCACCTCTTATGTCCCATATGGGCAATGCAGGTTTACCTCAGGTGCCACCTCTTGCAGCCAGGCGTGCTGTTCAGGCACTCAGATGGGTCTTTTCTAACTATTTTTCAGTTTTCAGCAGTCTTAAAAAGATGCCTCCAGTCCCTGGACATCCCTTCAGAGGATTACAGTTCCCATTCCTTTTGCATTGGCGCTACCAGCTGTGCCGCTGCTTGCGGGTTTTAGTCCAGCGCAGATCAGGTCAATTGGTCGCTGGAGGTCGGAAGCTTTCCACACTTATGTCCGCGACCCTGCAGGGTTATTGCTGGGGCACTGATCTCTGTGGGCCTATTTAATGTCATTTTTCCTTCTTAACATCCTAGTCACTCACCCCCAAGGCAACCAACCCAGGAGTACCATATGGATCGTGGAACATAGTATTGTTCACTGGACCACCAACAGGACCAGATGTTCACACTGGAGTGAATTCTGTAACATGAGTTGGAAGGGTTGATATGGCATGTTATGGGAGCAGCTCCTGCCTACACTGGAGGCAAGTCGCCATCTTCCACACTCGAGCATAATTGTCATACATCCTGCCTTGATCCAAGGGGGTGGAACTAATCGTGATGGTGAAGTGTGACCTGCTGGCAGTCAAACAGATGTTCCCAGAGACCTTGTTCCTTTGGACCAACATGCTCCCATGGCGGGTCTGGACCAATGCAGTTTGGTTCAGGAAGGTGGACAGAGCAAGACAGAAGGCCAACAGGGAGATCAGAATCTAGATGGTCGCTAATGGTGGGGGCTGCATTACCCATCACCAGATTCATCACGATCAGCTGGACCTTTACTGGATCAACGGTGTCCATCTGTCTGACCAGGGAACTGTTCTGTACTTGGGGGTCTTGAAGGTCGAGTTGGCTAAGGTGTTACACTAGTTTGGGGCATGGGGGGAACCAACCAAGCAAAGCTGGTGGCGGGAGTCCGGTCCAGAGTTAGGGGTTCAGTGTTCACATAACAATGGGTAATGGGCTGCCCCCTTAAAGTAGCGGGGACAAGGGGCTGGGTATTTCAGTTTTGAGCAGCTGAAAAGCCTGCCCCCGTCCCAGGGATGTAGGGGGGCATTACAAGTCTTAAACCGGTCAGGTGCGGGCCAGCAAGAGCAGTGGACCCCCCTGCCTTTGCTCGGCAGGTGTCTACAGGGAGCCACCCACAGACCCTCCCCTTACCCGAGGTGGGCATCTTGGGATGGAAGGGGGGGGATTGCGATAGGGGGAGGTGGGCTACTTAGGTTATGAACAAGCCAGGCATATGGGGGCTGGCCACCCTCCTAACCTGGCCAGGAAATATTTGACCGGATCCATCAGTGGGGGAGAGAACACACACACCGCTTTTTCATATCACATGGTTTTGTCATCAAGTTAATAACGAGTGCGGCCTGCTTAATCCCATTCCTTGTCCACCTGTCTTCTTCCAGGATTCAGCAACAATCAGCAGAGAAAAGCTTCCCAGATCAGCAGGGACCTTTACTGAATTTTGAGATGGTAAAAAAGAGAAAGTTTACACAAACCTTTGTAGGATTTCTGGCTTGCTTTGACTAACCCCCCTAAAATAGAGAGATAAGCCACGGAGCCTAACCATTCAGGCTGTGTTCTCTTCTTGCAAAACATAAAAGACTCCATAGCCCTATATTAAGAGGCTACATAAAGTCTCTGAATATGTTTGGCAGCCTCTTCATCTTCTTAAGAAGAAACTACCACGGATGACAAAAAAGGACCAAACCAAATTTTAAAGATAAAGAACAGTATTATTAATTATTATTATTATTATTACTATTATTTTCCAAGCCTAAAACATTTACAACCCTACTGCCCAGTGTATGGTATGTACTCCTACTTCCCTCTTAATTTCCATTGAGGGAGTCACCATCCGCTCCCTCCATCCCAGCTTTCAAATCCCTCCTGAAAACCCACCTCTTCCGTCATAAGTGAAATTCTGTCCTCTTCCCCTTCACTCAGAATCTAGTTCTCTATGACTTAGGCCACTTTCAGACATTCCCCTCTCATCCACATATTCTGGCTGTGGGGGGGAATGCGCAGCCAGAATATGCACAGGGATCAGCCGTTCTGAAAGCCCCCCCTCTTCCCCCCCCCCCCGGCACACGGCTTTGCCAGCACACATGAGCATGGATGCAGAGCAGGAAATCGAGCTCTGCATCCCTGGCTGCGTATTCCACCCCCCGCAGTCAGAATATGAGGGGGGGTGGGGTGGGGGTGGTGNGTGTGTGTGTGTGTGTGTGTGTGTGTGTGTGTGTGTGTGTGGCCTAAGTGAAGCACGTGCACCTGCAACTTCTCAAACTCATGAATGTACTCGTCTCTCCCGTTGTTTGCTTCTCCCTTTGTCTCCACCTCCCTTGTCTCTCAGATTATAAGCCCCTTGGGGACAGGGACCTGTCTATAACTACTGATTGTACAGTGCCAGGTACATTGCTGGTGCTACAGAAATAATAAATAATAATAATAATAATAATAAATAATGAACAACTGCCTGTGTATGCTCCAATTTGTTACAAATTTGTGAGTGAGCAGGATTAAGCAGATGTGCACCTGGAATTCAATGGACACAGCACAGACTTAGCAGTGACAACAAACTTTCCAGCCTACAGACTAGGACCCTTTGTCCTTGGGGAAGGCACATGACAGGAGCACCAAGGAAGCCATTCAGGGAATCAGAAGGGTGTCTCAATGGTACCTACAAGTTTATCATTATCAGCTTGGACACCTTGAGTCTCCTAATGTTTTTATAAACAAAATTGGATTTAATTAAATTGGAGGAGTAACTGGAGTGCTGATTTTCAAAGAAATTTCCACTGTGGGTGTTTTTAAACAAGCAAGGCTTGTGGGGGGGAGTCCATGGCCACTGAGTGGCACAGCTGCGTAGACCCACACACATGGAGTGAGTGGGAAGAAATTCTAATGGGCAACTCCCAGGATGGCCACCATGGCCACGCAGGCAGCTTCCACATGCTCCTGCCACCACAAACCAACTCACAGAGTCAGCCCCCCTCCCCAGCAACACTCCCCACCCCAAGTCCCATTCAACCGTTCGCCCTCTGCCATGACACACAGCCCCAGACACCATGGAAACATGAATCTGAAGTAGTCAAGAACCCCTTCCTGCCCAGGAGCTGGTGCAGCCTCTTCAACCGCTGGCAGTCCAGAGCAACAACGGGCGCACGTACCAGGAGGGACCTGCAGGAAGCTGCTGTCCGAGATGCTATTCTCTATGGTATTGGCTCTTCTCTCATGCGTCGTGAGGAGGGTTTGGTGTGCTTTGTATTTCGTAGATTGCCGTTTAAGAAATCCACAGAGAACTTCCAGCAGGGCTGTGGGTGGGACCGAGGAGGTGGCCAGCTGCAGACCTGTCTGCTGCCATGGATGGGAGCCCGATTTATATGGGCAGGGAATGCACAGGCGCTTGTCCCCATGCACTTTTTTGGCTTTCCCTGCATGGCACACTCCAGTATATTCGGCAGTGCCCCATGAGTGGCCGCTATGTGGCTCGTGGGAGCATGCATCCCCACACACCACCTTCAAACAAGCAGTTGAATATGTGGTTAATGGGTGGCCATGCATGGAATCGTCTCATTTAAAAATGCCCTTTGAGATCAATGACTGGACTCAAGTCAGCTACAACATCAGACTGAAATAAGACTGAAATGGAGGGAATAAAACTATGAAAATGAGGCAAGAGCTTTTCCTTGCTGTATTAAAATAATGTATAGGAGAACCCCACATGGGATAAAAAACTTAGTCCTACCTTAACCTGCTCCTGCCCCACACATCCCCTTTTTATTTAAAATCCCAATCCAGTCTACAACCACCCAATCCTGTAGAATCCTACAATTAATTAAGAGCCCATGTTGCTCCCATCCTGCACTGTAAGAACCAGCCGCTTCCACTTGTGGTACAGGAAAGAAAATCATTGATGCTCCCCCTCTGATCAGTTAACAAGCACTCGACCCCTCCAAACTCACTGCTTACAGCACAAATCCCAGTCCCTACTTGAAGAAGCTGTGGCTTGCATGGCAATCTGAGCAAAAGTCTAATCTTATTATTATTGTGGGAGCGGAACTGTGCCCATCCGAAGAACATTTTTCCTGCTATAGAGCCTTACTGTAGGACTAAAAAATTATCTTTTGATTAAAGGCACAAGTCACACTATAAAATACAGATTGCCTTTAATCAGATTGTTATCAACAAAATATGTTCACAAAGGCATCGTGTTTTTGTATATTTCTTTATTCATCTGCCTTTTAAAAATCTGTGCATGTTGCTACTGTCTAAAGTGAAAGCTTTCTTGGAACATGATTTTGTGCTTTCAAGTCCTTTACATACGTGTACATAGTAGAGCAGGGGTGGGAAACTTCAAGCCTGGGAACCAAATGCAATTCCCAGTAGGTTTTTATGTAGCCCCTTTCCAATTCTTGGATCTGGTCCCTGGATCTAGTTCCTACCACCAAAGCACTGAAAAACTGAGCTAAGGATAGAGGAGCAGAAATGAGGGCATGCACATATTGATAGTTCCGCCAGTTACATCTGGTTTGGAAGCTTCTGCCTTACGTCTCGGACTTCGACCTGGCCATCATCATTCATACTTTTGTTACCTCGAGACTGGACTACTGCAGTGTGCTCTATGTGGGGCTACCCTTGGTGATGGCCTGGAGGTTGTAGCTGTTGCAGAATATGGCAGCCCGTCTCTTAACGGGGATGGGTCGCCGCGAGCAGATTACACCAGTGCTCCATTCTTTGCACTGGCTGTTTATTTTCTTCTGGGCCAGATTCCAGGTGTTGATTTGTACAGAGCCTTGGCCCGACCTATCTGCGGGACAGCCTCACTCCCCGGATCCTGGTTCGGCCCCTGTGGTGCGCTGGAGGCACCTTCTTGGAGGTCCCCCGAGTAAATCGAGGGGCCACTATGGAGAGGGCATTCTCGATGGCCGCACCTCGGCTGTGGAACTCCCTCCTGGAGACTTGCCTGGCCCCAGACTTGCTGACTTTTCATCAGTCTTGTAAAACCTGGCTGTTCCACCAGCATTTGGTGGAGGGGATGGGTGAGGGAAGGATGGGATGGGGGGTGGGGGGAAAGGGGAGGAGATGAGATGATAGAGGAATTTTATATTATGTTGTATTTTAATTGAATTATTATTGTTATTTTGTTTTTATTGTTGTAAGCCGCCCCGAGCCACCTGTGGTCAGAGAGGGTGGGGGTATAATTTATTTATTTCTTAAATTTCACTATATTTTTATCCCGCACCCTCCCGCTCACAGAGCAGGTTGGGGTGGCTTACAAAATATACAATAATAACAACAAAAATAAAAGGAACACACAGTATACAATTTAAAATTCATTAAAATGCTAAAAGTATACAAAGAGAAGAAACCCCCCCCCCCTCCAACCCACCCAACCCATCTCCCTCTCCAAAGGCCAGGCAGAACAGCCAGGTCTTACACTGAATGAATGAATGAATTTATTCAATTGCGTGACCACTAGTCATTGAAAAGACAGGGAAAGGCAATAAAAATATATAACAGAAACAAATTGTACAAATAATCAAATATACAAGGGAAATGGTAATACGAATAATAAGGAAGCACTAGTATATCATAATAGGTCTTACACTGTCTTCGGAAAGAGGGGAGGTCTGGGGACAAGCGGGTCTCCATCAGGACGGAATTCCACAGCCTGGGAGCGGCCACCGAGAACACCCTCCCCATCGTTGCCACCCAGGAAATCTCGAGTCGGGCATCCACGGCTGACCATAGGGGCCGTAATACAATCCAGGGCCTGAGGTGGTCCCGCAGGTAAGCCAGGCCCAGGCCATTTAGGGCTTTGTAGGTCATTACCAACACCTTGAATTGGGCCTGGAAGATAATAGGCAGTCAGTGCAGAGAACGGAGCACTGATGTAATGTGCTTGCAGCAACCCATCCCTGTTAAGAAACAAGCCTCTGCATTCTGCGCCAGCTGCAACCTCCGGACCCAAGGACAGCCCCACATAGAGTGCATTACAGTAGTCTAATTGAGAGGTAATAAAGGTATGGATGATGGTGGTCAGATCCGAGTCTGAAACATATGGCCGTAGCAGTCATACCAGATGTAACGGGCGAAATGCTTCCCTTGACACAGCCTCCACCTGGAGATCCAGGCGGAGCTGTGGGTCAAGGAGCACCCACAGTTTTAAACCCTCATTATAAGAGTTTTAAACAAACAAACAAACAAAGAGACCAATTCATGGCACAGATCCATGATCTGGATCCTCCTCTTCTTGAGCACGCCCCTTACACACTTCCACCCCCAACTTCTATGTGGCCCTGTAATTTTAGTACAAATTAGCTTGTACAAATTTTCAAAGTGGCTCCTTGTAGAAAAATGTTCCCCACCCCTGCAGTAGAGCCTCTCTCAACCTGAATTTGCTGAAACAGACAAGAGAAACAGTTTCAAATAACCAGTCACTCAGTTTGTGCAAGCTATATTATTAAACACTATAAGCCAACCAGACTACTCACAATTTAGTCTTTCTTGCTGTTCAATTCTGATTCTGTAGATACCCATGCATGCACTATACTTTACACTTGTAAGTAGTTCCGCTGATCTCAACAGAAATCTTTAAATGCACAAGAATGGTTACAGAGCTAGTGTCTTCCATTATCTGGGACCAGATTAAAGTATGTAAAAGGCCCCATATACTAAGCCATATGTTCGGGGCCCCAACCACGCCAAATATACACAAACCCTTCTGCAAAAGTCTGGATAATCAGGGTACATGACTTGTTAAATTATTAAAACTTTTGTTGCCTTATACTATTACTAGCAATTAAATATTATTCAGGCACGGCACTGCCTGGATAGTTAAGGTGCAGGGCACTGTCCATTATAAAGGCTGAAAATTCTGTCTTCTTTAAAATGGTGATGGGTTATGGTACCACCATGAAATTATGTTGTGTGGATGTGTTGCTGGAGAGGTTGCTGCCGTCCAACAATCAGCTTGATCCGATGAGTAATGGCTGAGATACAGCATTTTAAAAATGGGGGCTTTTTTACTGGTTTAAAAATTTAGCGACTGTGATGAGGGGCTGCATTGTTAATGGAAAATTTAAGCTTGTTGCGGAGGGGTGCCTTTGCCTTATTTGGTCAATATCCTTCCTGTGCATTAACCTTTTGGGGATGCTTTTGAGCTTCATTTTATCCAGTGGGTAGAATGTTCAGATGCCATTAAGCAATGCATGCGCAGTTACCCTTAAGCCCAGCTGTGTGACTATAGTGCAAGGGGAGTGTAAGTGGAGAGTGTTGATAAAGGGGAGTGTGTTGCTGTGTGGAAGTAGGATGAGGAGAGCCTCACCTCACCTCATTCTAGTTCCTAATTGTTAGACAAATTGGAGCAGTGTAGCTTCTTATTAATAGGAGAATAAGAGGGGTTCAAACCCCTAAGAGCTTCCTCCTCAATCATGTGTGTGTTTACATTCAAATACTTTTAAGTGGAGGGGACTTATGCCTTGTAATAGAGAGTGTCTTGTAACATGCATGGGCGGATTAACAGGGGCGGACTCAGGAGGCTTCAGCCCCCCCTCCATTTCGTTTTTGCTTTTAGTTTCATTGGTTTCAATGGAAAACACATTTTTGGCTGTAACTTTGTTCTTTTTTGCTATATGTGGCTGACACTTGGGCTGCATATACCTCCAATGGAAGGCATTAAGTGTACCAAATTTCACAAGGATTGAGTAAAGGAATCCAATTTTAGAAGCAATTGAATTATTTTATTTTGCAAAATTCTTCATATACATCCATATACATTCTTAGCTGTAACTTCTTTGCCTCATATCTAATGTAGACGACACCGGGCAGATTTACACCCTTTCCCATATTTACTATCTTTGCCAACTTTCAGAAGTATTGGATAAAGGGTCCTGGTGGTATAAGCAATTAACATATAGATTTATATCTGACTAACATCTTTGTAGTCCAACCAGTGTACATGAAATTTGGCAGGGCTGTATATAACACTTCCATTATAATTTCATTATCATCTCTGCCACATATCAGAAAGCTGTGAAAAAGAGTCCCAATTTTATATGCATGTACAGCATATGCAGAGAAGGAGCCTATGCCAGGGATTCTCTTATGTCACTGTGGTATAAGATCGGTTGGTGATGCCAACCGGTCAGCAGAAAGGTCAACCAATATCCTCATTCTGTGATGTGACCATCCCAACATTTCTCCCCCACTTGTTACTGGAAAGTCAGAAGCATCTGTTTAGGAAAGAGTCAATAGAGATTCTCTTATGTCCTCTGTCACAGTGCTGCAGGATGTGATTGTGATGATAATTGACCAGCCTGGATGTGTAAACTATGTCCCCTGATTGCTGGGATGCTATCCCCAAAGTCCCAGTTATGTCC
>QEPC01009544.1:820536-837334 GCA_003113815.1 Sphenodon punctatus
GTGTGACGTTGTTTAATAATTTTGATATGGCTCTATTATAATTGTCATTTTTGTGATATTCTGTATTATGATTACATTATTATTTTGGGTTGTGGACGACGACGACTCCTCCCCTCCTGGTGAGAGCAGGAGGATGGGGGGGGCGAGTTGATGGGCTCCTTCCCTGGTGGCAGCAGGGAGGGAGCATATGGATGGGATCTTGTGGGAATGGATAGGGTAGTTTGGGGTTATTGTTGCATTGGGTTATGTGGGGGGGGGAGGTTTTGGGTAAAGGGGGAGACTATGATATATGTTCTGTTATGTTAGGTTTTGTGTTAAGAAATGCTATGCTGTGCAGGGGGTTGGGAGCTGCTGATGCACGCACAGCTCTTAGTTCATACCGGGGGCGCCCGTATGAACTTTCCCTCTGCCCAGCCCCTGCAATGCAAGAGTACCTCCTGCGGCATTCTTGCATTGCAGGGTCCCTTTATGCAGAGTGGATGGCTCTTCTAGCTGCCCCCTCCGCATAAAGGGAGAACGGCTCCCTTTTGACCATGAAGGCTTCCTTAGGAAGCCTTCGGGGGGTGGGGTGAGTCATTGTTTAGCAAGGCAGAGACCTTCAGAAGGTCTCGCACATTCAGCGCGATGCCAACCTCGGCCGGGTTTTTTAACTTTTTTTGGGGGGGGAGCAAGCTGCTGGAGCCTGCCGCCGGCTGGGGAAGCCCTGGGAGGCCAGGAGGGGCATTGCCCCTGCTGGCCAGGAGGGTCCACCGCCCCTGATGCACAGACTACCTCCCCACTATAGGAATTTCCATGGCAATTATTGGCTGGCTGTTTTAAGTGCCTGCAGCTGCAAAACTAAAACCACTTACTCCAAGGTAGCTCCTTTGCCTTCAATTTAACAATAAAGTCTGGATTGCTTAGGACATCTTTACATGCAGTGTCGATTGGGTAGCAAATGGCCCCAGCCAGGGTTGCCAGCTGTGGTGGTTTTTTACCTGACACTCCCATAGACCAAAATGTGTCCGGTAAAAAAAGACCGAAGGTAACAAATTTAGCCCCAGAATGTGTTTGAGCATTGCATGTAAAAGCAGCATAACAATTTGAACATCGTTTTGTCCACGTGCTGGGTTCCCGGTAAACCCAGGATGTGAACACGATTGCACTGCTATGTCAACTCACATGTTCCCCACGAACACATCAGGAGCATTACGATTAAAGATATCAAGTTGTGTGTTTGCATCAGCATCTGGTTATCAGATCAATAGAGTACTGTGTTTTCTGGCGGGAACTCAGGTCTGCTCTGGCTGTCTCCTTCCTGCCCATCTCTATTCTCATTGTTTGAAGCACAAGCGTTATTTCCCTCAAAGGGAACAACATAAAAAAGGTGCCAGTTGAAAGGGAGTTGTAAGCTCATTTGTTTACCATGAAAGCACTCCTGAAATTCTGTCCCACTGCAATGCTGTTTGCATTTCCCTCACAGCAACAACCTCTGAAAGGGACATTTGCACCAACTCAAGACAAAGAACAGAAGAAAGTGCTTTCACAGCTGCTTACATGTTCTGAGGAAACGTTGGGAGGGAAATACTCGTTGCCTCCATACTCTAAACATGTGGCACATCTGAACATGAGCCAGTGTCATGTCAATATCCCAACACAGTTTACACACTTTAACATTATGTTTAAAGATGCCCTTAGATATGCCTTTATACAGTATTAGAACTAAATGTTTACAAAACGTCAACATCTAGGAGGCCCAGTTTGAACCCTGATTCTGCAAAGACCTACTAACATGGACCCCTGTGTCTACTGAACTAACTGGGTTTCTAGCCAGACTAGTATTGGGGACTTTGTTTACTAGATGTTACTGAAAATGAGGGCACGTTTACACGCTACGTCCTCTACATATGTAATCCTAAACATGTAAGAGATTGTGTATACACAACATCTTGTGGGTAGTCAGCAGCTACTCACCTGCTTCCACAACCTGGGGTGGGAGGGAGAGGGCCGGCTTACTAGTCCCAGGGAGCAGCAAATAGCAGCAGTGGATCACTGGGAGCCACCCCTGCTCCTGCCTCCACAATTTGCTGCTCCCTGGGACCTCTTCTTCATGTAACCGATGGAGCAACTTCCTGGGACCTCTCCACGTAGCTTGATGGGCAGCCCATTTACAAACAAGTATCAGTATGACAATATAACAGAATGAGGATACAGAAATGAATTACCTTAAAAGTACAGTAAGTTTCTAGTCACATATTTCCAGCTACAGGCTACTGAAAGTGTTAAACATAATTTAGAGCTTGTAGGCATTTCAATTATCAAATCTTCTTAAGCAGAGGGCAAAGGGATTTTTTTCCCCCACAAACTTAGTCATCAAAGGTCCAGAAAGAAGTTGCAACTGTACTCCTTATGCATTAGTCTGCCTCAGTAGGATACTGCCTCAGTATTTGTAAAAGCTCTCCTTTTAATCCAAACCCCAGAGGCATTTCAGCAACTAAAAAAAAAAAAATTCCTACTGTAAGTAACCACTCATTTAAAATCTAGCTGATTTTAGTAAAGATTTCTGCCCATTAAAAATTGCTTGGCCAAAATGGAAACAGCCTACACTTTTGCGCACGCGCACACACACACACACACACACACACACACACACACACACACACTTTTACAATGATATCCTTCATATTAACTATTTTTGAACTGGTCTATGTATGGAGAAAGCCATGGAAATATTCTGGCCATGTATATTATTCCAATGACCTTTACAACCAGTATTCCTTTCATAATCATCCTTCCTCTGTAGGTTGCTCAGCACTACTGGCCATTTCCTGCTGCTTGAAACCTTATCTCCTCCATAAGAACATAAGTAGCGTCATACTGGATCAGACCAATGGTCTATTGAGCCCAGCATCCTGTCTCCGACAGCGACCAATCTCAGTTGCTTGAAGTACCCAATAGTAGGAATGGGTGAACGCGGTTTGGAAGTTTGGAGTTCAGACTGAACTTGAATAGTTCGGTCTACTGAACTGAACATGCGAACCGAACTCGAATTCGAACGTTCGGTTTGGATGCGTTCGGTGAGTTCGGAATTGAATTTCCATTGGTTTCAATGGAAAACACATTATCGGCTGTAACATTTTTGTAGTTTATGCTATGTGGCTGAAGATCGGGGTGCCTATACCTCCAATAGGAAGCATTATGTGTACCGAATTTCAAAACGATTGGATAAAGGAATCCGATTTTGGAAGCAGTTGAATTATTGTATTCTGCAATATTCTACATATACATTCTTAGCTGTAACTTCTTTGCCTCACACCTAATGTAGATGAAACATGTCCGGTTTATACCCCTTCCGATATTTACTATCTTTGACAAATTTCAGAAGGATTGGGAAAAGGGTCTTGGTGGTATAAGCAATTAACATATAAATGTATGTCTGACTATAACATCTTTGTAGTCCAACCAGTGTACATGAAATTTGGCAGGGCTATATATTACACTTTAATGATCATCTCTGCCAAATATCAGAAAGATTTTATAACCAAAATCAATTTTATAATCAAAAACCAAATGTCATTTTCAGTTCCAGATTGCACCGAACTAAAGATCGAATCGAGCCCAAACGAACCAAATACCGAATCCGAACTCAAAGTTCGACCCGAACCACCGAACAGTCGAACATCAGAACCTGGTTCTGTTCGCACATCCCTACCCAATAGGTCATTATGAGGCAATCCATTCCCTGCTGTTCACTCCCAGCTCCCAACAGTAAGAGGTTACATTCTCCAAACCTACCTGGTTAATAGCTGCTAATGGACCTATCCTCCAGAAACTTGCCCAATCCTTTCTTAAACCCAGTTATACTACTGGCCTTGACCACATCCTCTGGTAACAAATTCCACAACTTAATTGTGCATTGAGTGAAATACTTTCTTTTATTTGTTTTAAATCTGCTACCTATTATTTCATGGAGTGTCCCCTAGTCCCATTATTATTTGAGAGGGTAAATAACCATTCCCTATTAACATGTTTTTATAAACTTCTATCATATCCCCTCGGTCGTCTCTTCTCCAAGCTGAAGCTGCCTCTCTTCATAGGGGAGCCATTCCATACTCCCTATCATTTTCTCTGTACCTTTGCTATTACAACAATATTGTTTTTGAGATGGGGTGACCAGAACTGCGCACAATATTCAAGGTGCGGTCCCACCATAGACTTATATAGTGGCATTACGGTATTCTCAGTTTTATTCTCTATCCCTTTACAAATAATTCTGAACATCCTGTTTGCTTTTTTGATGGCCACCCCACGCTAAGCATTTCAATGTATTATCCACAACAACTCCAAGGTCCTTTTCCTGAGTGGTAACTCCTAATTTAGAACCCAGCATTGTATACATAAAGTTTGAATTGTTTTTCCCTATATCCATCACTTTGCACTTCTCCACATTAAATTTCATCTGTCATTTAGATGTCCAGTCACCCAGTCTTGCAAGATCCCCCTGCAATTCTTCACAGTCTGCTCGTGTTTTAACTACCTTGAATAACTTGGTATTGTATGCAAATTTGGTCACCTAATTCCTTACTCCCTTTTCCAGATCATTAATTAATACATTAAACAACACCGGTCCCAGTACAGATCCCTGGGGCACTCCACTATTTACTTCTATCTACTGTGAAAACTGACTATTTAGTCGTACTCTTTGCTTCCTATCTTTAGTCAGTTACCAATCCACAATAGGACACTGTCTCCTATCCCATGACTTTTTAATTTTCTCAAGAGTCTCTCATGAGGGACCTTATCAAATGCTTTCTGAAAATCCAGATATACTATATCAACTGGCTCCCCCTTATCCACAGGCTTGTCCCCACCCTCAAAAAATTCCAATCTATTAGTGAAGCATGACTTTTCTTTGCTAAATCCATGCTGACTCTTTCCCATTAACCCATGTTTATCAATATGCCCCACGATTCTGTTTTTAATAATAGTTTCGACCATTTTGCCGAGCAGAGAGGTCAGGCTCACCGGTCTGTAGTTTCCAGGATCACCTCTGGAGTCCTTTTTAAATATTGGCGTTACATTACCTAGCCTACAGCCTACAGTCCTCAGATTTTAGCGATAAATTATAAATTACCAGTAGTAGGTCTGCAATTTCATATCTGAGTTCCTTCAGAACTCTGGGGTGTAAACCATCTGGTCCCAGTGATTTCTTACTATTACATTTGTCAATTTGCTCAAGAACCTTTTCCAGAGTCACATTGATCTGAGACAGCTCTTACAATTCATCATTTACAAAGAATAGTTCCGGTGTGGGTATCTCCCCAACATCCTCTGCCACGAAGACCGAAGCAAGGAATTCATTCCGTTTCTCCGCAATGGCCTTATCCTCTCTGAGCACCCTTTTATCCCCCTGTCATCTAATGGCCCAACTGACTCCTTTAATGAAAGGACATGGCTCAAGCAGTTCTGAATCAGATTTGCCTCAATCTGAATTGGAACAAACAAGTAGTGTAAGTTCTTCTACAGACAGTGACAGTGAAACTGAAAGGTGCCCAGTGAAAATTAAACTGTGTTGAAGTAGATCCGTGGACAACAGTGCCATATCATGCACAGCGCTTTGGGCATGCTGTCGGTAATGCCCCAAATCCATGTTGACTCTCCCCCTATTAACCCATGTTCATCAATATGCCCCATGCTTTTTTTAGTAGTAGTCTCCACCATTTTCTTCACCAATCTCTCTCCTTTTTCTTGATGTTGTCCTTTCCTGAATATCCTCCTACTTTCTCTAGCCTCTTTAGGTAGATTATCCTACCAAATCTCTGCGCTCTGTTGAGTGTCCCATAATTTATTTATTTATTTATTTTATTCCATTTATATACCGCCCCCTATGCCTATGGCATCTCTGGGCAGCTTCCAACATAAACAATTGATCACAATATTAAAAATATAAAAATCTACACAGATATTTAAAACAATTTTAAAATACCCCCATACAAAAATTTAGCCCACCCTCCTCTCCCTGCCTCCGAAGGCCTGGGAGAACAGTCATGTCTTGTAGGCCCGACAGAAGGCCAGCAGACTCGGGGCCAGTTGTGCTTCCTCTGGGAGGAAGCCATAAGGTTCAGTTCTTAGCCGCCTACTGTTTTCCTTCTAGATCAGACATTTCCAACCTATGGGACACATCTCTAAGTGGAGTCTTGCCATATGTGGATAGGTTCATGATCCTGACTGATGTAAGGTATGCCTTGTGTGTCTTTGTTGTTGTCTAGTGTTGTGGGGGTTTATATAAATCTCCTAATACGATCATGAAGGCAAAAAGCTTGGGACCACAGCTCTATCATTTTAATTTAGATTGTTCTCATCTGCTCATTCAGCTTTAAAATCTCACAGTATTCCTGACTTTCCAAATCCACGTCCCCATGCCTGGCCCATCTTCCTACATTGCTTCATGTGTATCAGCCCCTCTGATAGCAGGGATCAAATTCACACTTAGCATGGCCAACGCTACACCCCTTATTTTTACCTCATACTCGCCTCATTTTCCATTCTGTTATCATCTTTCCTATCACAGACATCCATACTCAGAGGATCATTTGTGACTCCACTTTCCAACTTTTGAGACCTGACCTTAACTTTCCAAGGCCTTCATCATCTAGCCTTCTCTCTGACTTTCCCGACATATCCTCATACCCAGCCTCTACAAATTGCAGATCACAGAACAACCTATCTGGCCCAATCTGAACACATCACTTCCCTCTTTGTTTCCTCCTCTGCCTTCCTCTTTTTGCACTGCCGCAAGCTTAAATTTCAGAGCCCTGTATGACATGTTCCCACTCCACCTTCACTTATCTCACTCACACTTTCCTCAGCTCCCTCAGTTCTGCCAGTTATACCAACCCTGATGCTCTGATGATCTCACTTTCTCAATCATCATCTTTGTCTCCAAACCGTTCTTGTCATGTGCCACAGCTCTGGTACATGGATTGTCCTTCCTGAACTACTTCACCAGGCCTTTCGCCCTCTCATTCAAGCCCCTTCTCAACTCTCATCCCTGTAAAGACAGCTGCAAGAAATAACTGATGCTAAAAAATTGCACAGGACCAATAAAGGTGCATCGGTCACCATGGTTTTTATATTTTGTATTACCCTGTCTTTTAGATTCTGTGCTCCTCAGGGGAATGGTCTAGGTGTTTGTACAGTACTTAGCACAGATTGGGCACTACACAAATATATCTGAATGATACCCATTGCTCACTGTTTTCAAGATGGAGCTTTGCAGTTCGTCAAGGATAGTTATGAATTCATCCTTAGGTGACTGCACCACTTTACTCGCCACTGGTGAGACCTCACCTGGAATACTATGTCCAGTTTGGGACCCTGAATTTCAAGAAAGATGTAGACAAATTGTAAAAGGTTTAAACAAGAGCAACTAAGATGATAAAAGGGCTGGATGGCAAGCCAAATTAGAAACAGCTGAAAGTATCAGATATGTTTAGCTAAGAGAAAAGACTAAGGATGGACAGGATAGCAATTTTCAAACATTTAAAAGAGGTAGGACTAGATGATCCTTAAGGTCACCTCCAACGCTACACATTCTATTATTCTATGCCAAAAACAGAGATAGCGAACTTTTGTTCTCCACTGTCATGGACGTCGGAACAAAAGGTAATGAGTTTAAATTGCAGCAATGAAGATTTCAGTTAGGTATTAGGAAAAACCGCTCAACTGTGAGAACTGTTGCTGCCCAGAGCGGGTGTGGAACCTCCCTCTTTGCATGTTTTTAAAACCCAGCTGGATGAGCACCTGTCTACAATACTGTAAGCAGAGAGCATCTGGTCTTGGAACAAGGGGTTGGACTAGATGACCTTTCACGTGCCTTCCAACTCTACAATTCTAGGAAATGGGGGGAAATGAATTCCATGCATGGCTCAGGTCCTTCCTATGAAAATAGGTTTTCATTCTAAAAAATTTTTAAAACAAAGAAAGAAAAACTGCAATGCTACACAGATTGCTAGTTAAACATGAGTATGCACATATACTCCCATAATTAATGGTCTTTTGCATCTTGCTTACTACAGGGCATACAGCAACAACTGAAAAACATAGAAGTCAGCAAAGAACATTTGAGTACATATCTATCATTTCCTTAAGGATACAATTCCTACAATGGTTTTAAAGAGGACCTATGGATAGTATAAATAAAATCTACATGGTCAATGAAGGAGCTTAAGAGCAAGCTGCCATCTAGTGGCTCAACTACATCTTCCTAAACTACCAAATAAAGGAACTAATGAAAACAGATATTGATTTACATACCGTACTCATCATACATCTTTCTAACAAACAGTGGTTAAGTTGTAGGTGATCTGTGAAAGCCCATACACAAACAAGGATGATGACAAACTTTAGTGCTGACTTGCTACAATTCTGAAAAAGTTAATATCTTGGAACACAGTCAATCAGCCTTCTAGCAACACAAGGCAGAGCCACCTCCCACTGGCAGGGTTATGGATGATATCAAGCAGTATTTTGAAAATGCTACTCATTTTCCATTTAAGGGGCCACGGATGTAAACGTTTCTCTATATAACATCTACTCAGGAATCAAATAGGTGGGGAGAATGGACATACAAAGTCTCTCTACAAACCAGAATATTGTTTCTCTCTCAGTTTCTTCTATACAGTTAAGCCATTAATCCCACGTAACTTTAAATCAAACACATGCACATTTTCATTTAAAAATCTCTCCTTTATCGCTCCACAGCATTATCTATTCTGGGGGCGCGGGGGGGAGTGTCATTACAAAGCCTTCTGGAGATTGTTCCACACAGTACAGGACAGATTTAAGAGCCTAGCGCTCACAAGCAGAGCTGAAGTAGGTAGGAGGCTGCTAGTATGCAACAGTCATCTTTTCATGGTAATAAATGTTTACTCTATAACCGCAAAGAAAGGATATTTTAAATCACAGACACGCAGCTGTAACAATCTCTTCTTTTCCAACTGCTGATAATAAATTTCCATTGCAAATGGAACATCTCAAAAAGCATCTTGGCTTGAAAACAGTTTCCAGACAGCGAGTTGGGTTTCCCAACCACTCTGCATTGCTTATTTGTTGTAAAAATCATTAGAATGCTGATTGGCAATCAAGGCAATCAGAGTGCAACATTCCTGTATAATTAGGGGCCTTTTATTCTGTTGAGTGCCCCCAAAAGATGAAGAACCTTAAAAAAAAAATGGGGGAGTGGGGGAAAACCACTCTTAAAAGATTTCTGGAATTTGAAAGTTGTCATAGGTTAGCATATCTGATTCCACAGAGGGAAGTGGTCAATTTTAATAATACATGATTAAATGAGTGAAGAAATGTATTGTATGTTGGTAGATTTTCAGTAGTATTTATCACTGGACATCTTTCACACTGTACAGGTGCAGTAAAGATTTCCAAAAAAAGGTTTTAAAAGACAATGCACCACATATACAGCAAATTAGTCATCTACCTACTTATAGTACAAATGTATAATGTTCATATTACACTGTGAGATAAACTCAGGAACCTATTTAAATCTGAGGCAATCTACAAAACACAAGCAAACCTGAAAAAATATTGAAAACAGATGGTTTATCAACAAAAAGGGTTAGGTCATGTAACACTGAGGAAACCAAGAGTAGCCACTTTGTCCTAAAAGTTTTAATGAACCAAAACAAAGATATGAAACTTCAGGGTCAAACCCTTATAGACTATTAGAAAGGGACAGAAGGAAGATTGGAGTCTGTAACATATGAAGTGGATGCAGGAAACTGTCAGTTACCTCCTGGTTATCTTTATTCTGATTTGTCCAGAAAATCTTGTTATAAAGAGTCTCCATTGAATTGCTGGAATCCGATCTGTCAAAGCAGTGTCGATCCAAGACCTCTAACGTATGCAAAACCCGACTGATGGTGACCCCTAGACATGGAAATACTTTTTTTCAAAAGATGATATCAGAAAGGTGCTTTATGAAGCATAACTACCATCTGAGAGAAATGGACATAAAGTCAACCATCAGACTTGCATTTTATTTAAAGGACAGATTATTTTTTTATTTATTTAACTATTTTTCTACCCCGTCCCCTCCTGCTCAAGAGTAGCTCAGGGCGACTTACAAAACACATCAACAACAAAAACATACATAAAATATTTGTAATGATATTTTAAAAGATAAAAAGAACTAAAAGAGCAGAATTCCCCCTCCCCACCCCACCCTACCCTACCCGTCTCCCTCTCCAAAAGCCCAGAACAGCAGCCAGGTCTTACACTGTCTACGGAAAGAGGGGAAGTCCGGGGCCAGGCAGGCCTCCATTGGGAGGGAGTTCCGCAGCCTGGGAGCGGACACCGAGAACACCCTCCCCATCATCGCCACCCAGGCAACCCGGGGGACTTCAAGTCGGGCATCCCTGGCCGACCGCAGGGGCCATAATGCAATCCGGGGCCTGAGGCGGTCCTGCAGGTAAGCCAGACCCAGGCCATTTAGGGCTCGATAGGTCATTACCAGCACCTTGAATTGGGCCCGGAAGATAATAGGCAGCCAGTGCAGAGAACAAAGCACCGGTGTAATGTGCTTGCGGCGACCCATCCCCGTTAAGAGACGAGCCGCTGCATTCTGCACCAGCTGCAACCTCCAGACCGTCTCGAAGGGCAGCCCCACGTAGAGTGCATTACAGTAGTCTAGTCTACAGGTGATAAAGGCACAGATGATGGTGGCCAGATCCAAGTCTGAAACATATGGCCGCAGCCGTCGTACCAGATGTTATTGGCAAAATGCTCCCATCTCCAAAGCCTCCACCTGGAGATCCAGGCGGAGCTGTGAATCGAGGAGCACCCCCAGACTATGGACCTGTGTGGCCAAAGGGGGGCAGACCCCATCGATGATGGAGGCCACCACCCACCCAGCCCTACCCACCAACATCACCTCCATCTTGTCAGGATTCAACTTCAGACCGCTCGCCCTCATCCAGTCCCCCACAGCTGCCAAGCACTGGGTGAGTACCAAGACTGCCGGGTCTGGGTCTACAGAAAAAGAGAGTTAGAGTTGTGTGTCATCGGCATACCGATGACAACGCACACCGAACCCTCTCACGACCTCGCCCAAAGGCTGCATATACACGTTGAACAGGAGGAGGGACATAATAGAACCCTGCGGGACTCCACACGTAAGGTCCCGGGGAGATGAAGTATATTCCCCCAGAGCCACGTGCTGAGTTCTCCCGGCCAGAAACGAGCGAAACCATTCAAGAACAATTCTGCCCACCCCAGCCCGGTCCCACAGCCAAGCCACCAACATCTCATGGTAAACGGTATCAAATGCAGCCAACAGATCCAATAGAATTAAAATAGATCTGCCCTGGTCTAATTCACGACACAGGTCATCAACCAAAGCCACAAGCACAGTCTCCATGCCAAACCCAGGGCGAAAACCAGAATGCGAGGGATCAAGGAAACTGACCCGATCTAGATGCCCCTGAAGCTGCCGAGCCACCACCCATTCAATAACCTTCCCTAAAAAGGGAAGGTTAGAGACTGGCTGATAGCTGGCCAGGGAGTCAATGTCAAGAGATGGTTTCTTGAGCAGGGGCCTCACCACTGCCTCTTTGAGGTGGCTCGGCACCCTGCCCTCCCTAAGGGAGGCACTGACAACCCCCGCCAGCAACGGCCCTAATGTCTCCTGGCAGGCCTTGACAAGCCAGGACGGGCACGGATCTAATTCACAACAGGTGGCCCTTACAGCCCCAAGGACATCCGCCGCATCAGCGGGCGACACCCACTGAAATTGATCCCATGAAATCAGGCAAGGCGGGTCCTCTACCCCCTCAGGTTCACCTACTGTTATAAGTGCAGCATCGAAGTCGCGGTGAATCTGAGCGATTTTATCCACAAAAAAGTCAACAAACATGTCACAGCGGGCACTGGAAGATTCCAGTTCCAGGCAGAGAGAGGCTGGACTGACCAGCCGCTGCACCACCCGGAAAAGCTTTGCTGGACATGACTTTGAGGATTCTAGGAGGGCAGCAAAGAACTCTTTCTTTGCTGCCCACACCGCCACAGCATAAGCTTTTAAACTAGCTTTATGTCACAACTGGTCAGCTTCAGCACGACACCGGCGCCACCAGCACTCCAACCGCCATCCTTCCCACTTCATCCGCCGCAGGTCCTCTGTAAACCAAGGGGACCTGCGTTGTCGGCATTCCAGAAGTGGATGCCTGGAAGTCGTTTGGTCGATGGCCTCAGTCAACAAGTTGTTCCAGAAGACAACGAGGTCATCGAGTGAGCGTTCATCAATATCAGTAGGCAATTCCCCTAGGGCATTCTGGAACCTCTCTGGTTCCATAAGACTCCTGGGGCAGACCAACCGAACTGGTCCTACACCTCTCCAGGGGCAGACATGTTCTAGGAGATCGGTCTGGAGGAGATAATGATCCGTCCATGACAAGGGTGTAGTTGATACATCCCCCACCACCAGATCCCCCACCTCAAGGCCAGTGCAGATTATTATTAATATCCCTGGTACAACTAGAGTGCCATTTTTGGTGATACAGATACTTCTTCTAGGAACATGGGTTGAGACCAAACAAATATCTTACACACAGGCTTCTGAAAATCCTGACTAGCTTTCTAATAATTAGCAACACCTTAGGCTAGTCCAAATCCAGTAGCTGAAAGTCCTCTAGGCGATTAACCTCTTCCACTTCCCCCCTTCGCAAATCACTCACCTGTGTCGTTCAGTCCCTTCTTAAAACTACAGTGTTTAGAGAATGATTGTTGATTAGATGATTGCAAGAAAGGAGCAGACAAATAAACTTTTAGAATACAAGAAATCCTGTTATTAAGCAGAATCTACACACAAATGTACACAACGCTCATCTTTAATTTTAAATGTTTCTCCTTTCTTTTGATGGCACTCTCACTACCACTCTCAAAGAACTCCTCAAGTTTCAGCCCCCACACCCCAAAGGATCTTTACATTTTCCCTCGTCACTGTGACCACCTTACAAGTATCTGCACATTTCATACACCATGTTGCTCCAGAAATTCCAGACTAGCCAAGCACACAATTGGACTCTAACTGATCCTATGTGCTAGTACTAGGCCACCGATATAAAAATAATAAATGCAACCTGTTCATGGTACATTAAGCCCATCTGTACAATCCATGTCTAAAATTAACATGTGATGAAACAAGAAAAATGGTGAAAAAAATATTTTTTCATTTTGCATTTGATTCTTTACCTGCCGTTGACTCCTGGCACTTATCAAAAGACCACCGCACCTCCACAGCACAACCCCTTTGTTTTATCTGCTGTTCTACTTCATAAATCTTTGCCCGAACCTGAAAAGATGGTGATTTCTAATTAGCTAGTTGTTGGGAAGCCACAAGTCTCATCTCAAGCATGTGTCGGATTTCTCTGCATGAATAAAAGTACCCTACAGTTTACCATGTTTCATAAGTTAAGAAACAGTAACCTAAAGTACCGTTTGTTCCTAAATATCAACTGTACAATATCTTCTTTCTTGTAAAAATTTATATCCAACATGACAATTCTGCATGTGCAAAACCATGTCACAAATACTGTGCTTTATAGCAAACGTAACAAGCCTCTTCCTATTTGATTATTTGCACCTTTAGAGTAACAATTTAAGGTAGCACTTTGCTTTGAAAGCATTAACAACAATGCAGCAATACTAGTTTAATCCAAGGAACTGAACAATTTATAAAGAAAAGCCAGCATGTCAACACCAACACAGTCCAAAATCTAGTAAATAGCTAACCCTGATCCCAGGACCATGCCTAATAGTCTTACAGAGCATAATTACCAACTTTTCAAAATATGAAATATGTAGAAAATTGGTCATTGCCTTTTGAAAGATGAAAAAGCCTACCTGTTGATTAAATGCTGAATTTCCACCTGGCATAGGTAAACTAGAAGGGGCAACTTGAAGTAAATCCAGAGGTGATCCTGGATTAACACTCTTACTTTCATTTGTGGAGTAATTCCACACCAAGGCACTTGGGCAACAGAGAGTTACAGTCTGCAAGCAACAATGAAAAGCAGTTAGAAGTCATTTCCTTTGATGGAAGTGCAAGATAGTCATAGCTGTGACTGAACGTAACAAAAGGAGATCATCTCATGAACCAAATCACTTTTGGGCTCATAATGGCTGTGAAAGTGACTAAAAAGAGGCCTTTACATAATCATTTGCTTTTTAAAACAAGTTATTTTCCTCATATGTTAATAAATTTAAAACTTATTTAAATATATATGTGCTCAATTTACATTTGTATTGCTTTCATGCTACCATCAAAGAATAGTACTGAAGGCTAATTTAAATCAGATACCAGCCATGTAATATGAATAAATTTCAACAAAATGTATGTCATTTTAGGGTTCAGCTTACAAAAAGAAGCTATATTGGGAAAAATTAAAATTTAAAACATTAATTAAATATGCTCTGATAGCAAGATTTTAAGCACAAATGAGCCACTGAAATGCATCTGAAATGTAAATCTACTGCTCATGAACAGTAGACAATTGCACTGACCGTTTTGTAGACTAAAGTCTATCTGTACTGTAAGCAATTTTCGATGCACTCACCATGCTGGTATCAACCACCACACAAGAATTAGAACATTATTAAGTATTTATAAAGTGCTGGCAATGTATCTGACACTCAACAACCATTAAGTAGAAACAGGTCCCTCCCCTGGGGGTTTACAATCTAGACTTGGGAGACAAAACAAAGAATCATCCATTTTTAGTACCTACTGAAACATCCTTCAGGGAAACATAGGGAGAGACAGGGATACATCCATAAAGTTCCACGTGCATGTGCTTTGCTTAGTTACAGGGAGTGAGGGACCTTGAATGATAGGACAGTAGAGGAAGCATCAGTGAGCAGACTGTGGGGGTGAGGCAGGGTACGAAATTTGCAGGCACCTGGGAGCCATTGGCACCCAGAAAACTGAAGCTGGCAACTGGGCTCAGGGGTGTAGTGGGGCAAAAAGAATTTAATATCAGGATAAAGTCTGGCAACTGATTTTTTATTATTATTATTATGGCTCCTGGAGTTAGATCTGAAATTTCATGGCCTGGGCTGAGGAGTTGGGAAAGAACAACAGAAGAGGCAGTTTTTAAGGAGGAATTTCAAGCAAGCAAGGAAGGAAGGAAACCGAGCAAATGTGTTCATGGAGGGAGTTCCAGGCATAGGGAACAGAATGAGAAAATGGAAAAGACAGTTTAGGGAGCAGGAGATCTGGGGTGGGTGAGGCTGGCGGCAGAAGAGGCGCAAAGACAAAATGGCTGCTCTTGGTTCCCTCAAGAGGGAACATAGCAGAAAGAATGTCTATTCAAGAGTAAGCAGGACCTGAGTGTTTGGGGGTAGGGGATGTCAGTACTCTGTTTCGTAGGTTCCATTATTATCTGTTACTTCTGACGGAGCGTACTAGCCAGGCTTCTTTCGGTTAGATTCTTGGAGAACTGCTTTGGTGAGCAGAACAGACTCGCTTAGATGCTTCAGTGGGTACTGAAAATGGTAGAAGCAGTATTCTTCCCAACTTCCTTTGACAGGGTATCCAAAAGTCTTTTCCCCCTCTGCTGTTGAGAAGACCAAATTGCCTGCTCTCTAAGCCACAGATGAGGAAAACAATAACAGTAGCCTTGTTAAACAGAACACCCCCACAACACACAGGCTGTATCCCAATAAAGGTTTTGGAGATCAGAGTCAGAATCCTGCACCAGATCGGGCAGCACAAAAGGCAAAAGTACAAGTTGCAGAGCATGATGTAGTCCATGGGGTTCTACTCAGATGTTGCATTTAGGAACTTCATGAACTTCTCTAAGTATGAAGGTAGAGAATTTCAACTAAACCAGAGGCTGTGAATAAATCAGCTAGCATGGCAGTCCAGGGTGAACGGAAGGTGTTTTGCTAGCCGGAACTGAAGGAAGGCTCCTAAAGTTTCTGTAGTTTAATTCTCCAGAGTCAATGAAAAGTCCAGTATGAGCCAGAATCTGCACAGCACCTTACTACCAGTGGATATTTGGACTTGATTGAGGTAGCAGTGAGGATACACCTCCACACTCCTCAAAATGTTTATCTTCTTCAATTAGCATTATCTTCGTCATCCATAGATTCAACTTGAACCAGCTGATGTTCATCCAGACTCATACCTTCCTCAAGCACTGCGTTGTGCATTCTGCAAGAGAGTGGCTTCTACACTAGCTGAAACACACACAGAACTGCATGATATCAAGCTTTCAGCTAGCATCACCATCTCCATCATATCACTGCAATCCTTGGGAGAAGTTGATGCTAGAAGGGAGCAGCATAGGACAATCCTGAGGGATACTTCTTTTCTTAACAAGAGGTTCCAGCTGCTCATAAGAATGTTTTGAGCCCTTTATACAAAGGAAATGTTTTTACTAACCCCAGTACTATTATCTCCTGTAAGAACGGTGAATTGTTAGCATCTTGTAATTAGCACCAAACTGAATAGCATAATTGCCTCTCTTCTGTTCATTTCCACCAGAACCTCACCTTCAGTGCAACCCATACTGTCTCCATTCCAAAAGAGGCTTGTTTGAACAGGGCCGGCCCGAGGCATGTGCCACCAGTACCCAGGTACATGGTCCCGCAGCGGCCTCCGAGGGAGGGGGCCCGCACCGTGGAGACAGTCGGGACTCCGCAGTTTAATTTTTTTTCCCCCACCCACATTGGTAACAAAGCCCAGGCAGCTGACTGTCCTGGCTTATTAGTTTTTTTCCCCGCTGCCATGGGCCCCCCCTGCCGGCTG
>QEPC01009544.1:837596-884085 GCA_003113815.1 Sphenodon punctatus
GAGCCATCTCAAAGAACCTTATTTACAAGGTAGCAACCTTCTGTTCTTCTTCGAGTGGCTCCTCACATGCTATTTTTACTAAATATGAACGTGCTTGTGTGATCAAGTATTGTTAATAGCATGCAGCTATTTTGATGTGGCCCAGAGGTTTTCTATGTTTTAAATATGTGAACAGGATTTTTTATTCTGCTATGGCATTACCACTGATGGAGAGAGAGAGAGAGTTGTCCTACTGGAGTCCCATCCACTTACTGGATGAGATGCCAGTAGGAGGGTGTTCTCAGTCTCCAAGTGGCAGGGTTTTACTCAACAGCAAGGAGTTCCCAGTGTAAACTAATGTTCTGTCCATCACATCTTAACACTGAAAACTCTTTGTTGCTGGATTTTTGGAAGCTCCACCTACAATGGACAAGCCCCTCCCTAGAGCTCTGCCAGCCATAAGGTTCCGCCGGCCGCCGCCAGCAAAGCCGCCGGCAGACCGGCCAGCCTTTGGGACCCCGCAGCAAGGCTTGGCACATATCCCTCAAACCCTTGGGCCGGCCCTGTGTGTGAATTCAATATATCGTTCATGCTGCATGCCACTCCAATAAGTTCACTACCATGTAGGAAATACTGAAACCAGGCAGAAATTGACAAAATCACTGATGTCAAGTGTTGGCTTCTTGAGAATAGTCCAGACTCCTGCATACTTCAGGTTGATCAGGAAAAGTGCCCTCCCTGAGGAAGCCTTTGATTATTTCCACCAGCAGGAAGCCCAGTCATTCTCCTCTCTCCACAGAACTGGTATGTGGACAGCAGAGTGCAAGCTTGCTCAGGCTGTTCTGTCAATATGTCTCACCCACAGCCTACAGAGGCCTTTAGACTACAAGTATTGGCCAATCCAGGCAAGTGCAGCCTGTAGGACTGCACAGGGCCCCATGTATTAGGAAAGAGGGGGCACACAAAGGTCCATGAATGAATTTGAAACAACATGAATGCAAGAAATGCCAACATAAAATATGAGCCCACAGAGCCTCAATGCGGGGGGCCCTGGTCTGTGGAGAGCCTGCAACGATTTGGGAGGAGGCCTCCCAACACACAGGGCCCATACGCAAGCTAAAATATACACAGCATATGTACCTGTGGGGCCTTCAACACAAAGAGCTCAGGCCCCTAAGGGGGTGTTATTTGTAACTGTACATCAATGGATTAATTACAGTAACATTTTTCCTTTTTCTAATGGGCGAATGAATGTATGACCATCAAATATTCACATGCTAGGAAGGGAGCCACACCACCATTTTGCACAAGACCCCAACCTCCTTGGATCCAGTACAGCTCCAACCCTCTTTGGTCATACATCTTTCTGCTAAGACTTCAGAGGCACCAAACTAATTCCCATGATCCACTGGGAATTAGACATCACTAGCTCCAGATTCATATTGAAATAACTTTCAGTCACCATAGGTATATTTGAAACAGTGACCTAGAAGAGGAAATACTTTTTACGCTGAGTACACATCAAAAGGTGGGAGAATAATGTGTGTTTAATCTTATGTATATGTATAAAAAAATAAAAAAAACAAGCCAAATAACTATATACAAATTAGAAAAAATACATATCCACTGGTTTTACAAAATAGAGCCAGAATACAAATGTACTAATTATCGGACTGAAAAGCTAGAGATCAAAACAACGAACACAATAGTGGCTGCCCAGAGAATAAAAATCCATAACAATCTAGAAGACCTAAATGTGTTTCGGGGACCCAGCCCCTTTTTCAATGTGATATTTTTAAATTATTTGAAGACTGTATTAGGCTGTGAATTAAGAGGACCAATATGTGAAAAGAAAAAAGGGAGGACAAAGGGAAGAAAAAGAAACCATATAAGCATAAATTAAAACGTTCTTGAAAAATTATATGCTAATTGCCAACAACCAATATTTGCACTATGTAAATTATTTACTCACTTCCAATAGCAACAGTCAACTCTTATTGCAATATAGGGAGTTGAGAGTCTAGAAAAATCTCCATACACAGAGATAAAGGAACATCTGCAAGATAAATTGTTGTAAACAACTATAATAAGTTATTGGTTATCCTGTAGATGTTTCTCTTCATATATATGTTAACAATTGAAAATATATCTAAATATAAATGACAAGTGGTAAATCATAATCTTACCATAAACCAACACCAAAACTGTGTAATCTTTAGTTGAATCTCAGAGGATTCTGAATCATTCTTCCAATGTAAACAAGAAGTATCTAAATGTTAAAGATTAACTTCCAAAATGCAAAGAAAAGGATAATTCCCTCCCTTTGTCCTCTCGCAAAGCCGTATTTAAATCCATAATTGGTACATACCATCTCAAATAAGCAGCGGTGCTGATTACATATATACACACACATCAAGCGGGTGGTGCTGGGGGATGAGACATCTTGCCTCCGCGCCTTATCATGCGGCGTTCCGCAGGGTTCTATTCTGTCTCCATTATTATTTAATGTACACATGCAGTCCTTGGGGGAGGTCGTGAGAGAGTTTGGGGTGCGGTGTCACCAATATGCTTTTGATACTCAGCTGTACCTCTCTTTTTCAACTGACCCAGACCCTGCTGTCTCGTTGCTATCCCAGGGTCTGGAGGCTGTGGCGGAATGGATGCGGCAGAGCAGACTGAAGCTCAACCCCAATAAGACAGAGGTGATGTTGGTGGGGAGAGCGAGGGAGGTGGTGGCCCCCGATTGGGGGGGGTTCGCCCTCCTATAGCTCAGCAGGTCCGGAGTCTGGGGGTGATACTGGACGCAGACCTCCGCCTGGAACAGCAGGTGGAGGCAGTCGCTAAGGCTGCCTTTCACCAGCTATATCTGATGCGTACGCTGCATCCGTTCATCTCCAGCCCGGACCTGGCCTCCCTCATCCATGCCTTCATCACCTCGAGGCTGGACTACTGCAACGTGCTCTACATGGGGCTTCCCTTGTTCCTGGTTCGGAGGCTGCAGCTAGTGCAGAATGCGGCGGCTCGTCTCCTTATGGGGACGGGTCGTCGGGAGCACATTACACCTGTGCTCCGGACTCTGCACTGGTTGCCAATAGCGTGCTGAGCCAGGTTTAAGGTTTTGGTGTTGATTTATAAAGCCCTTCATGGTCTGGGTCCCTCATACCTCAGGGATCGCCTCGCCCTCCGCGCCCTAGAGCGGCTCCTGCGATCAGCCTGGGGTGCCTTCCTGGAGGTCCCCCGCGTAAAGCGGGGGGCCACAATGGAGAGGACATTCTTGGTGGCCGGGCCAAGCCTTTGGAACTCCCTTACAGAGGAAACACGCCTGGCCCCAAGCCTGTTGTCATTCTGGCGGTGTTGTAAAACCTGGCTGTTCACCCAGGCCTTGGGGGGAGGGGGGAGCGTGGGATAGGGGTTTTGTTATCGCCCCTACCTTACTTTGTATATTGTCTTAATGTTTTTAAGTTGCTCTCGGGGCCCTGTTAAAATATTTAAATTATTGATGTTTTACAATTGTTTTATATTTTATAATTGTTTTTATCATGTTGGAAGCCGCGCCGAGCTATTCTCAGGAGGGGCGGGATATAAATGTCAAAAATAAAATAAAATAAAATAAAATAAATAAATAAATAAATAAAGTAACCACTCTCTGTACAGTCCGTGAGTTACAAAATGAGTCTCTTATAGTGATCTGAAGTCCTGATGAAGTCCTCACCTGGGGAATCACTTACAGGTGCCAATCGACAAGGAGTCTACATGCAATCAAAGCAAAGTGTCTCCAGAAGGTACACAGCCATCCTGAGTAGTTCTCCTCTGCTGTTTCTCTCAGATCCAATTCCCAGGCTGTCACCCGAGATGGCAGCAGTCACAATGATCAGTCAAACAACTTTCCTCTGAAGGAACCACCAAAACCAGTTTTCAAGGTATGTTCCATAGGGCATGCCTCCAATAAGTGGTGATGGGTCATAATGTATGCATCCTGACACAGGAACCTAACAAAGCAAATTCTCATAGTGCATGCCTAAAAATCAATACATAGATACCACCTTTTAAATCATGGTTGCCCAATAAACTACAAAAGGTAGCAAACAGTCATGGTGATCCCAATTCTCAAGATACAGTTATGCTGCAAAGCCCAAAGGTATAATCCCAAGCTCTAACTGAGATGGCCAGATATAGGCAGCCAAAATAAAAAAACCAAATCTAAAAAAATAAGTAAAAAGGCAACATAGAAAAGAAACTTTAAAAGAAGGGGTTTACTTAAACAATCTAACAAGATTTAAACCTCTCATTAATCTCTCAGGGAGAACCTAGAGCATTGAAGCTCATATATCTACACTGTGAACAAGGGGTGAAGGAAGACACAAGGCATTAAATGAGAGAAAAGTCTATCTCAAGGACACAGACCATTTGTTGTCTTCATTCAAACCATTTGGTATTATGGTGTTCAAACTATGTATCCAAAATACCTCTCTTCTAAGAAGCTTCTGCAAGCTTCTCCGTTGAGGAGACAAGATCTCAATGCATAGGAATCTTAGATCTTCTAACCTATGCTTCTCTTGAACAAAGTGGGAGACCAGAGGTTCTTTGATTACATTTCTCCTAATATTGCTATAGTGTTCACCTATTCTTGTTTTTATTGGTCTAGTCATGCAACCCACTTTGTGTTCATTATTTTGATCTCCCATCCGCCTTGCCCCCTCCCTTCGTACCTTCAAGTCCCTCCTCAAAACCCACCTCTTCCGCTCTGCCCTTCCGAACTCCTGCTAAGCATCCCCACCCAGGATTATCCCCCACCTGTTAACTGCAAACTCCCAATGTACTGTAACCAAGTCAAGAATGTGTACCTGAGTTCTCGCATCCTCATGATTGTTGCATCCCTTGTCTCTCCCTCTGTTCCCCCTTCCCTGTCTCCCCTCCCCCATCTTTAGATTGTAAGCTCTCGGGCAGGGATTATGTCTATCTTATTCTCGGTAAAGCGTCAGGTACATCGCTGGTGCTATATAAATAAATAATAATAATAATAGCAGCAACCTTTTCAGGCAGATAATTTGTATTCTGGATCTATTTTGTAAAACCAGTGGATATGTATTTTTTCTAATTTGCATATAGTTATTTGGCTTGGAGGTTTTTTTGTTTTGTATACATATACGTATGATTCAACACTTATAATATTATTCTCCCACCTTCTGGTGTGTATTCAGCTTGACAGGACTTGGTCCTTGAGGCGGGGAGTCTTCTTACTGTGACTGGGGAGCTTTCTCTTCTTGAAAGACTTTTTACCCCATTACCAGCAGGGAATACCAAGACACATTCACATCAGTGCTACTACAAACTAGAAGTTAAAGAAGAACTGAAATTAATTTACCTACCTGCAGCATACAACTAAGTCCATAAACCAGTGGACGATGTTGTGGGCAGGAAAGGAAATCTGAACAGGCTAGCTGTACAGGGTTCACCACAGGACCAGTTGTTGTAGGACTTGGAGCTGCTAAAGGAGGATTGTTTGGTCCAATAATCATATGAGGTGAGTGCGCAGCTACAAGGTTAGGACTATCACTTATCAAGAAAGACAGGCGTCTGGCACAAAAATAAGCAAGGCGACGGGACAGGTAGGCTGACTGCACAAATTCTTCTGAATACTGAAATAAGAATTGCATAGTACATTAGCTAGATGATTTTTTTTCATAAAATTCATCTCCAAGACTATTCTGAACTCAAATTACATAAATCAGAAGCATCATTTAGACCTATTTAAACTCATAAGAAGAAAACAGTTTAAACAGATGTTTTAAAAATTCTTCTGTGTTTCAGGAAGGTTTGGCTTTTTGCCCTCTGCCTGTCTTAAAAAAACAAACACCTCTCAGCTCATGCTAAGTCAAAGCTGGTAGGCATTTTAACTGAAAGTGATTCAATGCAAATACGTGACAACCTGAGCCTTCAAATGAAAGATTTCAAGGTGGGTTTTTTTACATGGACATCATTAAAATGTATAGACAATTTGTTTAAATGTTGTGAAAACACCAAGTTAGTAAACTGTTATCTGAAATACTGCCCTTCAGGACTGTAAATTCTCTATCCTGGAAATAATTCTCTCTAAGTCACGTACTATACCTGCAACATTAGCGGTAACAGGAGCTTAAGAGGTTCATCATCAGCTGGCCGTATTTTTTCCAAAACGTCCAGTATCCATGTTAAATACTCATGTCTTTCAAGCATTCCTTCCTTTAACAAAATTAAAATTATTGTATCAAAAATTAATCAGAGAAGCAACCTATGAGCCTTTTAGATTTAGTAGTCAGCTGCTACTATTCAATACTCTGTGGTTCTGAGTTTGTTATTTAAGTCACAATGAATTTCCATGAATGAATTTGAGTGACCTCAAAACCTTCAAATATATTTTAAAATATTAGCAATAATGAAAGATTTTTAAAAACCAAATAAGCCCAATGAGTACAAGACTAGCCACGCATTAGAGGACAGGAATCCAATTCAAATTTACTAATGTGGGCACCCAGCCTCTAGTCTAGTTTTCCCTGCATGTCCTCATTTGTTAAACTTTTGGGATTCCAGCCAAGACACGCAGAGCACATAAAATATCAATGAGGTTGTAACCCCATCGCAGATGATGCAACCCTAACTTGTGGTCCCAACCCACAATTTCGGAACCTCTGCCCCAGACACCCAAGAACCTTATTTCTATTTCAGTTTTCCCTTCTCAGACAGCCAGCTTGCAGAAAGTAAGCACTCCCCATGCATGACCTCCTTAGTTTAGGCTCATGGCTGAACTCATTTTAGATTTCTTCCATTCCTATCCATCTTGTTAAATGTGAAACAGAAACAAGTGTTGGAAAGAGGTTCTTTATTGTTGGCAGAGCAACCCAAAAGACAACAAAGGAACTCTCCACAATGTTTTCTTCGTGGCACAGAAGATAGTTTTAGTGCTAGTGTCTGAGGTGTGATAGTAGACTAGTGCTCTGTCAAAGTGAAATCAATAAGCCACGTTCAGCGAAGCGTCTGGATCCCTGCACGGGTATGACCATGGACTGTACATAATCTTTATTTCTGTGCAAGCTCATATTCCTTAATTTACAATAGTTACATGCTGTAAATTGCAGTTATAGGGGCTATAAGGTCAAATAGTCAGAGCACGATTACTAGATTTAGGACAAGGAGAATCTCTTGTACGAGCCCCACTCAAGGCACTGACTTCTCGCAGCTCCTTGTGCCCATCACACAGCCAACTCTGTTAGAAACTACATTTTTGTCTGTTAACACCTCCCTCCCACCCACCACTCCACATGCTAGAAAGCAGAAGCTGAGGCTCAGCTGAACTATCAGCTAAGCATCTCTCTTTCATTACCAAATAAACGTCACCTTTGTATTAACAGGCTCTATCAGAACAAATACAAGATTAGACAGGTTCAAATTAATTTGCTCGTTATCTGTTAAAGCAACAGAATTTAAAGTTAAATAAAATGTAAGCTTTTTCTCAATTATGAATACTAAAAAAAAACAATTCGAAATCATTTTTAAGAATGGTATGTCAAGAAAGTTGTAGCTTCGAAGTAATGACACTGACTGTGCATACATACAGCACAGTACTAGTAAACGAGGTTCAGATTTTCAAACTCAGCTTTTATATGCGTATGCCTCAGTTTCTGGGTATCCAGATTGAGAGACCCAACACCTGATCCTCTGTTAATCTGAGTTAATATCAGCAGGATTCCAGGATGCTTTGGATCTAGTTGTTCCAAGTTGGGCACCCAAAAGCAAGTAAACACTTTTGAAAATTTAGCCCTAAGCCATATTCTCTTTTAGTCTATGGAACTAATTTGGTTCATATCAGAGCAAGCCAAGAATAGTTTGTAATATAGATCAAGGTAGTTCCAAGTAAATCCAAGATCGACACTCACTCTAATACCATGAAAACAAGTTGTAAGATGCCAATCAAAAATTCAGAACAAATTTAATGACCATTTATTTCTTTTGAATGAATGCATTTTGAAACTGAACCTTAGCTATCACAGCACCCACAAAAATTCATTTATTTGAAAAGGTTACCTGGAACAAGTAAAATGCCAACTTTTCATTATACTCCCATTGCTTCAGGGCTTGTTCCACCTCTTGAGGCATAGCAGCAGCAGCACTACCTTGGCTTGAGGTCACATGATAAAATTCTGCAATTTTTGCCAGCTGTTCTCGAAGGTATCTAGTTGAGATCTGAGTCCACTCTATGAAATAGGTTTACAGTTAATGATCTTACCTTTTCAAGTAACAGTATATTTGCTTTTTACTCTGGAAGATCAGCTTTTCAGGTAAGCAATCAAAATATTATTTCAAAACCGTTTAGCAGCAGATGCTTAACGCAGCACCTATTTTAATGGGTTTTGTGTACAGAGCTCCTCTGCACTGTTCTCAAAGGGTACACACCATGAAGTGTGTAACTGCATGTTTGCTTAATGAATGCCTGCACCTGTAACTTAAATAATGCAAAAAAGCCAACATATCTCTACGGAGCACAATTTTGATCCCAAGGGCGCACACAGTATTCAACCGCAAAACAGTTTTTGAAAACTGAGATTAGGGGGGGAGGGGCAGGATGAATAAACGTACTCCAATCCATTCCCTCAATCTGGAGACATTTTCCCCCCAAACCCCCCCCCTCCCCCAAAAAAATCACAATTAAAATAATGAGATTTTACATTAAAGAAATAAAAGGTTGGCTATAAAATTAGTATCTTGCAAATTATTTATAGCAAATTTAATTCTTAACTAAAATGCAACCTTTTTAGGGAGCTTATAAGGCTCACAGACTGGCCAGTGAATTATTAAAGTACCTTTGTAAATTCACAGATAAAAGTAATGATAATGTCGATTTTACTCTCATCAACGGGGGAATTCCCACAAAACAGAATGTTTTGGAAATTATGAATCAAATGATATCAAACCATCATTAGGTCATCTTTGGCAACTTCAAGAATATTTTTTAAAGTCTTTCTTTAATATGTTTTGTACCTAAAATTGCTCATGCCGTCTGTGACTGCTGTCAGTAAAACTCTAGAACTCACATTTGAAAGCCCTCTCTCCAGAGGTTTAAATCAAAATTAAACTGGCTTCTCAGAGGCCCTCAGTCTTCACTTTCAGTAATAGACTATGGAACACCCACAACAATTCAATGCCCAACCAAGTACTAACCCCATTTAGCCTTCGTCATCTAGACAGACAGACGCACCCACAAAATTGTGTTATACCTTTACACATCCATAAGATGTCAGCCGCATTAGTGCAGATCATTGCACCCTTATGTTAATTTCCCAAGCCCTATCTCAGTCTCTGAATCAAGAGAAAGTAGGGTTTACTGTGTTGGTTCCAAATATAGGCAATAGAGACAAAGGCCCTTTTCACACAGATGATCTAACATGGATAAAATGGGTATTACATTTTATTATACATGTTGCAGGGCACTGATAGCGTGCACCTGCAGTCCTGCAACATGTATAACACCCATTTTATCACCCATTTTATCAATGGAGAAAAGCAATTTATTTTATTGGACCAACTACAGTTGATGGAGATATGTAAGCTTTCAGACCTCACAGGGTCCTTCCATCAGAGGTTACCAAAAAAAAAACAGACTTGCCTGACAAAGCTCCCTGTGAGGTCCAAAAGCTTGCATAAACGCCACCAACTGTAGTTGGTCCAATAAAAAATATCACTTTACTCCTTTGGGTGTTTTTAAACGAGACAGGCAGTCCTTGCATGAGGCTGTCTCTGCGTGGGGCACATCTCGCCTAATTTTGGTGGGGGGGGTACTGAACGCTCCCACGCCCACCCATCCCCCATGCATCTCCTTCCCCCCCCCAATGCACGGGGCTTTTGTCAAAAAGCCAGAATGCCCCATGTGGGGACAGGGTAGGTGGGGTGGAGTTTGGCCATTTCTGGGGCCACACACACACGCGCGGTGCCCCACACAATGATCGCGGACACACACCCTTCTCCTCTAAAAACACGCAGACTCTCTATTATCTGAATCAAAAGGCAAAGATTCCATCTCAAAAAGTCTAGGGCACCGTGACCACACATATACTCTCCATTTTTAGCTGTACCCTGAATAAATGACTGCTAGCCCCTGCAAAGCGAGCTCTACAAGGTGCTCAGATGAAGAGAATACACCATGTTGTGGGGAATAGAGAGAGTAGAGCTGAAGACACAGATGAGAGGCCAAGGCTTGGTGGGACACACAGGCCTCAGTTCTTCATCCACTGAAAGCAATGGCAAAACATTCACTGACTTTAATAGTGGAGGATTGTCCTGACAGCATTCCAGGCAAGTCATAACATTGTGACCTGAACTGTCTAGTTTTGGTCCAGTGGGCCTATCTATCCTCACCAATAGCTGTACATTTCTCATAATCCTTATCTCAACATCCCAGTTGTCCAAACCAGAACATCCATTCCTACTAATGTTCTTACTCCTTCTAATGGCATGTCCCATCACAGAGTCGATCCAATTTGCTTCTTTTGTTCCAATTTTTTTTCTTCCTTGAACTAATGGCTATTATGTCTAAGCTTTTTGCTGACAGATAAGGTGAATAATGTCCTGAGCTTCTCTTTTTAGTGCTGCTTTATAAAGATTTATGTCTCAGATTTCTATCCCAATGTGACCTCTAATGTTACACACACTTATTTTTTGAGTTTGAGATTAAAGGAATCAAGTGCTACAATGGAGGCACGTACAAGCAGGTTTCTAAACCTTGATTTAAATGCCTAATCTGACAAGTCCAAGTATGATCACATGGCCCTAAATTTCCCCTTACAGCTTATTTCACCCAAAACGTTTGGGTCATAAGAACATAAGAAGTGCCACACTGGGTCAGACCAAGGGTCCATCAAGCCCAGCACTTGTCTCCTACAGTGGCCAATCTCAGTCATCTGGAGAAGTACCCAACAGATCACTATAAGGCACTCCATTCCCTGTTATTATTAGCAAGCATTTATATAGCACCAGCAATGTACCTGCCACTTTACAAAGTAATTGAATAGACACGATCCCTGCCCTAGGGCTTACAATCTGAGAGACGGGGGTGGGGGAAGACGAAGGAAAGTGAACAGAGGGAGAGACAAGGAGTGTAACATTAATGAAGATGTGAGGCCCCAAGTGCACGTGCTTAACTTGATTACATCGAGAATGATGGCTGGCTGGTCCATGCGGTGAGGATATGAGTACACAGACCTCAGGTAACAGTTTGTACTGAATGGAGGGTATCAGCAGGAATTAGGTGAGGGGAGCGAGGAGGGCAGAGCGGAAGAGGTGGGTCTTGAGGAGGGATTTGAAGGTACGAAGGGAGGGGGCGAAGCAGGTGTGGGCATGAATGGAGTTCCAGGCATGGGGGGCAGCTAGGAGAAGGGACGAAGGTGGTTTGGAGAGCAGGGGAGGCGTGGGAGGATGAGAGCGGGGACAGACAGGGAGTGGAGTTCTCGGATTGGAGTACGGAAGGAAATTAGCGCAGAGAGGTAGGGGGGAGCAAGATTGTGAAGAGCTTTATAGGTGAAGACTGGGAGCTTATGCAGGATTCGTTCAGGAAGGGGGAGCCAGTGAAGAGAGGAGAGGTGGGGCTGCACGTGGTCGAAGCGACGGGTGAGGTAGATGACCCTGGCAGCAGAGTTTTGGACAGAGATAAGGGGAGAAAGGGGAGAGTGGGGGAGGCCAGTGAGAAGGAGGTTACAGTAAATGAAGCAAGAGATGACCAGGGCGTGAACAAGGGTTTTGGCAGAGGAGACAGAGAGAAAAGGGCGAATCTTAGCAATGTTATGGAGGGAGAAGCAACAGGATTTGGCAACAGAGTCGACGTAGTGTTTAAAAGAAAGGGGTGAGTCAAAGATGAAGCCTAAGCTACGGGCTTGGGGGACGGGAAGGATGGTGACCCCATCGATGAGGATCGACAGGGAAGAGGGAGAGGAAGGAAGATAAGGAGTTCTGAGGATAGAAGAGACAGTGGCTTGCTTGAAGTGGGAGGTGAAGGAGCCAGTAGAGAGGGGGAGGTTGATGATGTGCAGGAGGGAAGGGGCGACAATGGAAGCAAGGGAGGTCAGGAGGGGATGGGGTCAAGGGGGCAAGTGGAAGGGTTGTTCACTCCCAGCTCCCAAACGTAAGAGATTACGTTCCCCAGACCTACCTGACTAATAGCTGCTAATGGACCTATCCTCCAGAAACTTGTCCAACCCTTTCACTGGTAGCTGCAAATCACTTCACCTCTTCCCCCTCCAACTTTTCTACATGGCCACTTGCTGGATCCCACACTATTTCAAAAATCTCCCACTGTCTAGATTTTGCTTTTTAAAAACAAACACTCTGAATAGGAATTACCAGCGACTCCACAGGCTCATGCTATGTGCAGCATGAGTACGAAGTTCATACACAACAACAACAACAACAACTACTAATTTCTAAAGTGCTACTAGACATACGCAATGCTTTACAGTCACAGATTTTCAAAGACAGCTTCCTGCCCAGTGGGCCTGGCTTACAATCCAAGATGGACAAGAGTGAAGGAAACTCAGGGACAGGCAGACACATACTCCCATTTTACAGATGGGAAACTGAGGCTGAGAGGTTTTGACTTGCCCAAGGCCACCCAGTAAGTTTATCATGACTAGGGCAGGATTTGAAACCTGGCTTCCCAGGTCCACATCCAGCACCTTATCCACACCACCACACTGGCTGTCTAGGCTGAGAGGTTATGACTTGCCTAAAGCCACCCAGTGAGTTCATGGCGAGGACAGAATCTGAACCCTGGCTTCCCAGGTCCAAGTCCAGCACCTTATCCACCACATCGGACGGGCATACTGCACTAGGTACTTTACTCTAAAGTTCTGTAATAAGAGTTCTGTAATAATACTGATGCAGCCGATATATTGTAATTCTTCCTCTGGAGATATGGATTCAGTAACAGAACAATACACAAAATAGGACCATGCTGGTTTGTCTATTAGAAAGTTATGAATGCAGAAAAGTAAACAGCATTTACATCTTACACATCTGTCTGCTTATTAATTATTATTATTATTATTATAAACATTTATATAGCGCAAGCCATGTGCCTGGTGCTGTACAGAACATAGAAATAGATGCGGTTCCTGCCTGTGGCTTACAATCTAAAAGACAAGGAGGGTTTGAAGATAAAAACAAGAAGTGGATATGAAAGAACGTAAGGTATTGTTATGAGCCTTGGAATGGTGAGCTGTGGTGCCCTTCCCCCAGGAATGTAGCCCTCTCTCTGACTGCCCTCTATAAATGGGTCATCGAGGACCATGTCTATCCTTTTGTGTGGTCAAATGACTAGAGACAAAGGGTAAGTGTGGCTGGAGCTGCTGTGACACTAGTTTATCTAGTTTGGGGCAGAAGTGAGCTGGAGCTTGGCTGATCTGAAAGCAAGTTGGAAGTCTTGAGATGGAAGGAAAAGAGCCTTTCAGGGAACCCCTGGAACGCTGGATTGGGGGGGGGGGGGTCTAGTGGTGTGCTTCCTGGATAACACATGCAGGAGCTATTAGCCATTTCACTTCCATTCCTCCTCAGCTTATAAATCTGTAAATAACCCGGGTTTTATACATACACCATCTCTCTTCTTAAAAAGGACACACAAACCCAGAAAGTGCCACCCTGGAATTTCCCATCACAAAAGGCACAAGACAAAACATTATGAAGTAACCTAGGTTTATATTTAAATTAATGAGAGATATTTTTATATGAATTACCCTTCCCCTCTCCTATTGACAGTGAACGGAATTTACTAAGGATATTTGTTAATGTCCCACAAGAGAAAAACATCCATCTCAGAGCTAGGTTTAATCAGTGTGCAAAACAATAGTAATATTTTAACTCTCTAAACCGGCCTACTACTGGAACTACAAGGGCTCTGTATATCAAAGACACAGTTGCCACTCTAATCTACACAATACTTGCTCCTCAGACTTCCCACTAGTTTGCCCATTAGCGTTTAACCCTCTCTGAATTTTAAATAAAAGAGTTCCCTTCTCTGCTTATGCTGGAAGGTGCTTCTCTCAAAATCTGTTGGCTGAACAAGAGCATGTGGGAATTTCCCAATATTGTTTAAGCTTAAAACAACTACATGGAAATGTTATCTTAAGTAAATATTTGCTTCAAAACACTCACTCAATTTTCTAAAAACGGATTGCAAAGCCACCATTTCACGTTTCTTTTCATGTCATACTGTGAAAGGATAATTTTCCCAAGGCAATTTATTACCAATATTTCAGTACAACAAAGTAAGAAACCGTAGAGAATGAATCATTTTCATTCCTTAAGGCAGAGAGCTGAAACATTTTGAGGACTGCCAAAAACTAATCAGTAGCATACTGTGTAATTATTCCCCAAAAGTTCTAAACAACCTATGCAAAATAGTACGGTTGAATGTGTGATGTAACCTTTGGAACCCATTTGATAGTCTCAGAATAAAATCTGTATACAGGTACACAGACACAAAACAAGCATTCATTTTGGAATACCCTTATAGTCTCATTTCAAGTGTCTTCTCCAGGCGTTTGCTTGGAACTGACTCCAATGAAGCAATGCCAGTTAAAAATCTGGCCCACTGATTTTGGTCAGAAGCCTCTCTTTCTGTGCACTTCATTTTCTGCCAGCTAACTAGCACCAGAGAACTCTTTGAGCCAGTTCAGGATCCAGAGAAGTTGGGGGCCCCCATGTGAAATTGTGACATAGCCCCCCTCACAAATCACCACAGACCTTCTGCAGGCCAGGGCCTTCTTGAACTCAACTTTATTCACAGACTCTATATATTGGGGAGGGATTGGGCCAGTCACACAATTTGCATATACCTAGAACTTGCAGTGACGGTGGTGTCGTTCTCGGGCTGAAGCCGACAGATTGCGGCATAGAGATAGTATACGAGTCTATGCCGTGGCTATGCGGGCAGCAAAGAGGGAATTCTTTGCTACCCTCATAGCATCCACTAAATCCCGTCCAGCAGAGCTGTTCCGGGTTGTGCGGGGGCTGGTCAGTCCGGCCTCCCTCAAGTCTGAAGTTGAGTCATCAACTGCCCACTGTGACCTTTTTGCGGATTATTTTGCTGAGAAAAATCACTCGTATTCACCAAGATCTCAATGCCGTACTTAATACAGTGGAGGAGGTAGAGCCCCGTCCAATTTTGTGGGATGTTTCAGTCAGTGACACCCGCTGATGTGGTGGGGGTGCTTGGGGCTGTTCAAGCCACTTTTTTTGTGAACTAGATCCATGCCCGTCCTGGCTGATTAAGACCTGCCGAGAGATAACGGGGCCGTTGCTGGCTGGGGTGGTCAACGCCTCCCTGCGGGAGGGCAGAGTACCGGCCTGCCTTAAGAAGGCAGTGGTACGGCCTCTGCTCAAGAAACCATCACTTGACACTGACTCCTCTGCCAGCTATCGGCCTGTCTCTAAACCTTCTATTTTTAGGGAAGGTTATTGAACGGATAGTGGCTCAGCAGCTCCAAGGGCATCTCGACCGCACCGGTTATCTGGATCCCGTGCAGTCTGGCTTTCATCCGGGGTATGGCACTGAGTCAGCATTAGTGGCTTTGGTCGATGATCTGAGCCGTGAAAAGGATAAGGGGCAGTCGACCCTTTTGGTCCTATTAGATCTGTCGGCTGCATTTGATACGTTGACCATGAGACGGTGACGCACCTGCGGGACAGTGTGGAGGTGAGCGGGAACGTTCTTGAATCGTTCCGCTCATTCCTGACCAGAAGAACTCAGCAGGTGGTGCTCTGTGATCATTTTTCATCTCACCGAGACCTCTCTTGTGGGGTCCCGCAGGGGTCTGACTTGTCCCCTCTCCTGTTCAATGTGTACATGCAGCTGCTCAGCGAAGTGATCAGAAGGTACGGGGTGAGGTGTCATTAGTATGCGGATGACACCCAACTGTACCTCACATTTTCAAGCAACCCAGGCCCAGCTGTCTCGGTGCTTAATGGGTGTTTGGCAGGGACCGGATGAGGGCTAATCGACTGAGACTGAATCCTGACAAGACGGAAGTGATGTTAGTGGGTAAATCGATGGAGATGGCGACCCCCTCGGTTGAGGGGGGTGCCCTCCACTGACTTCCCAGGTGCAGAACCTGGGGGTGCGCCTCGATGCGCAGCTCCACCTGGATTTCCAGTGGAGGCTATGGGGAGGAATGCCTTCCACCAGTTACATTTGGTGCGGCGGCTTTGGCCTCTGATTTCAGTTCCGAACCTGGCCACAATCATCCATGCTTTTATTACCTCTCGGTTAGACTACTGTAATGCGCTCTATGTGGGGCTACCTATGGTGATGGCATAGAAGCTGCAGCTGGTGCAGAATGTGGCGGCCCAGTTGCTAGTGGGGCTGGGCAGCCGAGAGCTCATTACACCAGTACTCCGATCTCTGCACTGGCTGCCAATAGTCTTCCAGGCTCGATTCAAAGTGTTGGTTTTGACCGATAAAGCCTTACACTGTCTGGGCCCTGCGTATCTGCGAGATCGCCTCACTCCCCAGGTTCTGGACCAGCCCCTGTGGTCACCTGGGGGCATCCTGTTGGAGGTCCCCGGGTTTCCCGGGGAGCCATGCAGGACAGGACATTCTCAGTGGCCACACCGCATCTGTGCAACTCCCTCCTGGTGGGGGCCCGTCTGGCCCCAGACCTTTCAAGTTTCCGTACGAATTGTAAGACTTGTGTTATGGAAGGGTACGGGTTTAAGGGGGAAGTTCCACAGACCTAGCTCATATACGAATGACAAACACTGACTGGCACACTCACAGGGGCTCCACAACGGAGAAAAACTACCGCTCAGGATATAAGGTGGCCGAAACGTCCCTAACGGGATACAGGTCTTATCATCATTGGGGATACGGAACCAACACACCCTGTGTGAAGCCCCTTCACACAACACAACTTGCACCCACACCCACACTGACCCACCACCGTCACCCACACTCACTGTGTCGGGAGGTAGGAAGGTGATTGTTCTGTGAGGAGAGGAAGGGCAAGGGCCTGGGTACAGGAGAACAGGGAGTAGGAGGGAAGACACAGGGAAGCAACAAGGCAGGAGATCCTAGGAAGGGAAAGGGGAAGCTCAAGTGCCCACAAGACAATACAACAATGTAATAATAACCAAGTACTCACACTCGCACACCGCCTCGCCCCCCACACCCTACGCTCACGCTTCAACAATCACAAAAAGACCACTACTTAGCTTTGCACACACTCCGCCAAGACGCTCGGGGCCAGTCTCACAGCACTGCTGATCACCGGCAGTGTGTGAGTGCTCTGAACGGCCTTAAGTAGTGGGAGCCCCACCCTCACGCACATACAGCCACGCTGAGCAGCGCAATGTTCCTGATTGCCCCGCCCCTGCATTAGTTTGCTCTGCAGGCTGTTGCTCCACTTGGCCCCATCCCTGTGCATGAGGGCGCATGCTTCGTCCTCACACTGTTCAGAGCTTCCCGGGGGCGTGGCCTTCTGCAGTTGTCCCTGAACGCGTGAGTCTGCGTCTTGCCGCTGCTCTACGCTCTCAGGGGGCGTGGCTTTCCCCCATGGTTTCCTCCGTCTAGGAACCCTGCCGCCGCAGCATCTAAGCCACCCGCGGTGGAAGCGGTTCCTAATAGCACCCCCCAAGACCCTCCCCCTGATAAAAAGGCGGCCCAGGTTTGGAAGGATGACACAAATGGAAGAGGCGAACCAATCGAGGTGCATGTACTGCGGACGCTAGTTCCCAGAAGCTCTCAGAGGCATCAAACCCCTTCCAGTCAATGAGATAATAGAGGATGCCTCAACGAAGCTTGGCGTCTAAAATAGCCTGTACTTCAAATTCGGGAGAGTCTGGGATATCACAGATGGGTGGAGGTGGAGCTAGGGGCGGAAACAGGGGCGGATGATACGGTTTCAGAAGGGAGACGTGGAAGACAGGGTGGATACGGAATTGTGCAGGAAGAGTGACACGATAGGTAACAGGGTTAATTTGTTGCACGATGGGAAACGGTCCAAAATACTTATTGTCTAATTTGGGTGATAGTCGAAGTGAGGGATAATGGCGGCGATCTACCCAAACCATCTCTCCCACCTGGAACTGAGGTGTCTGCTGTCGTTTCTTGTCGGCTTGGCTTTCGTATTGTTGTCGGGAGTATCGCAGCATAGCTAGGGCATGGAGACATGGAAAGGTGAAGTGCCTATGGAGGCATTGGGATCATTATTGAATACGAATTCTGTAACGGAAAGACGACTTGACCAATCAGTTTGGAAATAGTCTACATAACATCGTAGATATTGCTCCAAAGTCTGGTTTGTTCTTTCGACCTGCCCGTTTGCTTGTGGGTGGTAGGCCGTGGTGGGAGCTAACTTGACCCCCGCAGCAGTAAATAGGGCTCGCCAGAATCGTGCTATGAATTGTGCTCCTCTGTCGGACACGATGGTGGTAGGGAGCCCATGTAATTTCACAACATGGTCGAGGACCAAACGTGCGGTGGCTTGTGAGGTGGGCAATCCTTTACAGGGGATAAAATGCCCCATCTTTGTAAATTGTTTACACACAACAAGTATTGTAGTGTATCCTTGTGAATTTGGGAGTTCTAGTATAAAGTCCAGGTCAATACGTTGCCAGGGACCTTTCGGTAAAGGGGAAAGCTGTAAAAGTCCCATGGGACGTTGTCGTGGGACCTTGGTTTGCGCACCCTTGGACATAGTTTTTCACATCCTGACGCATCGTAGGCCACCAAAAGTGTCGACATATTAGCTTGAGGGTAAGTCGTTGCTCTGGGTGTCCTGTCAATGGGGCATCATGATGGCCCCACAACACCTGCTGATGGGCTTCAGCGGGGACTATTATTGCTCCTTGACGCATATATAAGCATGTAGGACTTTGTGTATCCACTAAGCTCTTTACTGTAGGTTCTTGTTTTGTCAGTTTTTGTAGCTGGGTCAGGGAGAGTCCAACTGCAGCGAATACCTTGGGAGCAAGGATGGGGTCCCCCTGTGCGGTTGGAGTCGAGGGTTGATCATAACGTGAGAGGGCATCCGCAATAGCGTTCTGTTTCCTGGGTCGGTACATAATATGAAAGCGAAATTGAGCAAAGAAAAGCGCCCAACGTGCATGACAAGCGTTCAATATGCGAGTTGTTTGTAAAAATGTTACATTTTTGTGGTCTGTGATAACTTGGATTGGATGTTCCGCACCTTCTAAATAATGTCTCCAATTTTCAAAGGCTGCCTTTATGGCTAATAGTTCTAGATCTAAGATAGTGTAATTTCTTTCTGCTGAGCTAAGTTGCCGGGAGTAGAAGGCACAGGGTCTGCAGCCTGAAGCATCTCCTGGTGTTTGTGATAACACTGCTCTGATGGCTGTACTAGATGCATCAGTCTCTACAATAAAAGGTATTGTAAAACCAGGATGTTGCAGGATTGGCGCCATCATAAAAGCCGCTTTCAATTGCTCAAAGGCGTGTTGTTGTTCTTCTCCCCATATATACAGTTGTCCTTTTCTTAGTAGTTTTGTTAGAGGCGTTGTTAAATGAGCATAATTGGGGATCTATTGCCTGTAGTAGTTAGCGCTTCCCAAGAGGCACTGGAGCGGCTTTACTGCTTGTGGGGCAGGCCAAGTTTCAATAGCTTTTACCTTTGTAGGATCCATTTGTATACCATAGGGAGATATGATGAACCCCAAGAAGGGGACTACTCATTGATGAAAGGCACGCTTAGATATTTTACAATATAAATGATGTTTTCGTAGCCGTAGCAGAGCAGCGTGCACATGCTGTATGTGATCTTCCAGGTTTTGGGGGAAAATTAAAATGTCATCGAGATAAGCAACTACGTACTGATCTAAAATGTCCCGAAAAATATCATTTATTAAGTGTTGGAACGCAGTTGGTGCGTTAGCTAGGCCGTAGGGCATGACGAGGTATTCGAAGTGCCCATATCTAGTTCGAAAGGCTGTTTTCCATTCATCTCCCGTCCTTATGCGTAACAAATTATATGCGCCTTGCAAATCTAATTTTGTAAATATTTGAGCGCCTTGCAGCCTATCCAGTAACTCCGGGATAAGCGGCAGGGGATACTGGTTTTTTACAGTGATAGCGTTTTAGTCCTCTGTAATCTATACACGGCCGTAGGCCTCCATCTTTTTTAGGTACGAAAAATAGGGGTGCTCCCCCTGGGGAGGTTCATGGTCGGATGAAGCCTTTTGCTAAATTATCGTCTATGTATTCCTTTAGAGTCTAGCTCCGGCCCGGACAAGGCACAAATTCTTCTATATGGAGGAGATGTATTAGGTAAGAGATCAACGGCACAGTCGTAACTGCGTTGAGGAAGTAACTCTTAAGGATTCCTGCTCTTGGAAGACATCTGTGAGGTCCTGGTATTCTGGGGGTAATGCCACTTGTGTGGTTCCCAGAAGCCTCTTGGCCTCAGTCTGTATTACTTCACCAGGGCAGGGACATAAACAATGAGCTTGACAGTAGGGAGAGTTAAGATGAAGAGTCTTGCAGGACCAGTCTATGTAGGGGTTGTGCTTTTTCAGCCACGGAAGGCCAAGCACCACAGGGAACGCCAGTGTGCGAACTACATCCAAGATTAAAGTTTCTTGGTGTCTTCCTATGGCGCCTCCAACTCCTAAGGTACATGATACTATGGGACCGGAAATGAGGAGCGATCCATCAATTGCGTAAATGGCTTCAGGCTGCACCTTTGGTTGGAGCGGAATCTGGTGCTTTTGTACTAAGATGTCATTTATAAAATTCCCCGATGCACCGAAGTCAATCAATGCCCAAAGAACCAAAGACTTAGTAGGGGCAAGTGCCAATGTAAGCGGCACCCGGAGGTGTTCTATGCATGGCATGGTGGTGGCAATGCTGGGCTCTGTGCTGGGCGGGGTTAGATGTTCTTCTACCAAGATGACCCCGAAACATCTCGGTTTTTGGCATTTCCCGACGCCCTCCTTTCTGGGGGAAGTTGCGGACAATACCTAGAAAAGTGACCCCCTGTTCCACAGAAAGACACAGCTTTTCAAGGCGACGTCGTTCCTTTTCTTGGGGTGTCAAAGGTCCTCTAACCGCCCCGATCTGAATAGGCTCTGAGTCCTCCAGCTTTACATTATCGGTTCTTCCAGTATGAAATCCTAGAGACCGCACTGCTCAGGGTCGCCCGGACTCCTGTCGTCGTTCCCTTCGACGTTCTGTAAACCTTCCATCAATTTTGCACGCCAGATTCACCAGTTCCCCCCATTTGGCAGGAATCGCTGTAGTGGCAAGTTCATCTTTTATAGCGTCATTCAAACCTTTTTGAAATAGAACCTTCAATACATTATCAGCCCGTCCCAATTCAACTGCCAAGTGTTGGAATTTAGTTACATATTCCAGTAAAGGGCCTTTCCCTTGCCTAAGGGTCATAATGGCAGTTTCAGCATCCCTAAGTCTATAGGTGTAATCTAACAAGAATTGAAATTCTTGAAGAAACCCTGTAAGATCATGTAACAAGGGGCTTTCTTTGATGAGAAGGGGAGTGGCCCACTCCAGTGCCACCCCTTCCAGGTGCCCTATGATAAAAGCTACTTTGACTGAATTGGTAGCATAGGTCTTTACCTCTCATTTTCAACCGACCCAGGTCCAGCTGTCTCAGTGCTTACTCGGTGTTTGGCAGCTGTCAGGGACTGGATGAGGGCTAATCGACTGAATCCTGACAAGATGGAGATGATGTTAGTGGGTAAGTCGATGGAGATGGTGACCCCCTCGGTTGAGGGGGGTACCCTCCACTGACTTTCCAGGTGCAGAACCTAGGGGTGCTCCTCGATGCGCAGCTCCACCTGGATTTCCAGTGGAGGCTGTGGGGAGGAATGCCTTCCACCAGTTACATTTGGTGCAGCGACTTTGGCCGCTGATTTCGGTTCCGAACCTGGCCACGATCATCCATGCTTTTATTATCTCTCGGTTAGACTACCGTAATGCACTCTACGTGGGGCTACCTATGGTGACGGCTCAGAAGCTGCAGCTGGTGCAGAATGCGGCGGCCCAGCTCCTAGTGGGGCTGGGCCGCCGAGAGCTCATTACACCAGTGCTCCGATCTCTGCGCTGGCTGCCAATAGTCTTCCGGGCTCAATTCAAAGCGTTGGTTTTGACCTATAAAGCCTTACACGGACTGGGCCCTGCCTATTTGCGAGATCGCCTCACTCCCCGGATTCTGGACCAGCCCCTGTGGTCATCTGGGGGCACACTGTTGGAGGTTCCCCGGGTTTCCTGGGGGGCCACGTGAGACAAGGCATTCTCAGCGGCCGCATCGCGCCTGTTGAACTCTCTCCCGGTGGGGGCCCGTCTGGCCCCAGACCTTCCGAGTTTCCGTAGGAATTGTAAGACCTGTGTTATGGAAGGGTAGGGGTTTAAGGGGGATGTTCCACAGACCTAGCTCATATACAAATGACAAACACTGACTGCCACACTCACAGGGGCTCCACAACGGAGAAAAACTACCCGTCAGGATATAAGGTGGCCAAAACGTCCCTAACAGGATACAGGCCTTATCATCATTGGGGATACGGAACCAACATGCCCTGTGTGAAGCCCCTTCACACAACACAACTTGCACCCACACCGACCCACCACCGTCACCCACACTCACTGTGTCGGGAGGTAGGAAGGTGATTGTTCTGTGAGGAGAGGAAGGGCCAGGTCCCAGGTACAGGGGAACAGGGAGTAGGAGGGAAGACACAGGGAAGCAACAAGGTAGGAGATCCTAGGAAGGGAAAGGGGAAGCTCAAGTGCCCACAAGACAATACAACAATGTAATAATAACCAAGTACTCACACTCGCACACCGCCTCGCCCCCCACACCCTACGCTCACGCTTCAACAATCACAAAAAGACCACTACTTAGCTTTGCACACACTCCGCCAAGACGCTCGGGGCCAGTCTCACAGCACTGCTGATCACTGGCAGTGTGCGAGTACTCTGAATGGCCTTAAGTAGTGGGAGCCCCACCCCCACGTGCATGCAGCCGCGCCAAGCGGCGCAATGTCCCTGATTGCCCCGCCCCTGCATTAGTTTGCTCTGCAGGCTGTTGCTCCACTTGGCCCCGTCCCTGTGCATGAGGGCGCATGAAGCTTCCCCGGGGCGTGGCCTTCTGCTGTTGTCCCTGAGTGCGTGAGCCTGTGCCTTGCTGCTGCTCTACGCTCTCAGGAGGCATGGCTTTCCCCCGCAGTCTCCTCCATCTAGGAACCCTGCCGCTGTGGCATCTGAGCCACCTGCAGCGGAGACGGTTCCTAATAACCTGGCTGTTCCGCCAGGCGTTTGGCGAGAGAGAAGGGTGAGGGTTATGGGGTTTTTTCTCACCATTTTTATTGTTGTTTTTATTGAATGTTTTATATATATTATTGTATTTTTATTGTATTTTATTGATTGATTTGTTAGCTGCCCTGGGGTTCCTGGCAGGTGGGGCGGGGTATACATTTTAAAAATAAATAAACAAACAAACAAACAAACTTGTTCTGCTTTGAGTTCTCCAAACCACTCACCATTATGGGTGTTTTTAAACAAGACGCTACCACATATGGCCACCCATTAACCACACGTCCAACTGCTCGTTTGAAGATGGTGCATGAGAATGTGCACTCCTGTGAGCCATGCAGCAACCCACGCATGGAGCACTGCCAAAAAAGCTGGAGTGTGCCATTCAGGACAAGCCAAAAGAGTGCGTGGGAACAGGCACCCACGCATCCCCTGCCCATATGAGCCGGGGCTCCTCAGCCCCGCCCACAGCCCTGCTGAGAGCTCTTTGGGGAGCTCTTAAAGGACACGCACATGAAATACACCACCATGATGGCTCAAAGCACACCAAACCCTCCTTGCGACACACGAGAGAAGAACACACACCATCTAGGACAGCAGCTCGAACAGCAGCTTCCTGCATGTCCCTCCCGGTATGGGCCTTCATTATTGCTCAGGACTGCCAGTAGCTGCAACAGCTCCTGGACAGGAAGGGGTTACTGGTTGCTCCAGCTTCCTGTTCACATGGTGTCCAGAGCTGTGCGTCATGGGCAAGGGCGAGCAGTTGGGTGGGACTTGGGGTGGGGAGTGTTGCTGAGCAGGGTGAGAGGGACTGGCTGCCCATACAAGTTGTTTGCAGGGTCAGTCTGTGGTGTCAGGAGTGCACGGAAGCTGCCTGCGTACCTATGGAGGCCACCCTGGGATCTGCCCATTAGAATCATTCCCCACGCACTCCGTGTGTGTGGGCACTCCACAGTCATGCCACTCAGCAACCACAGATCCCCCCTCAAGCCTTGCTCATTTAAAAGCACCCTATCAGTGTTCATCCCATGCTGAGAAATTACACCTATGGTTCACAATCTCAAACCAAAGCCAACTGGAATAGCATGATTTGTTGACCCACTGAAAATCATTAGTAGAACTAGTCACAGTTGATTAGAAAAATGATATGCTTTGGGCTTCAGTGCTGAAACTCCAAATCAGAATCTGGTCAGGATTAGCCCACACAGGCATTCCCTACATTTTCTGGCAGGACGCCATGCATAGGAGCACAATGTAAAACATATGTTCAGGAAACTTGCCAACCTCATGCAGTGTCACTAACTCTCGTAATTTTACAGTATTTATCTGGTAGTACTTGTTTTTTTCTAATGCCTACAGCATCTTAAGTAATGAGAATTTGAGCTTTATTTGTAAAGAAAAGTTTCTAGTCCTCATGGTTCTCTTTATCCAACATGAGTTCTTTATCCAAGTCATGAGTTTGTTTATTGGTGAGAAACAGAACTAAAATTTCTTTTAGGTAATGAATCTAAATGTGTCATTTTTTCTGTTGCTATGTTTGGCTTAAACACAAATAGGACAAGAAAGGAACCTTTCTATTTTTATGGTGCCAATTTTGAAGTCTACTTTTATTATGTGAATTATTTTATTTAGATCTTTTTCATGTTAAATGTCCTATTGCTTAATGTTTTGCTTTTTTAAAAATGATGACAGTTGCAAAACTAACAATAAATGCTGACCTGACAAGGACCTGTGCCCTAACTGCTCAGAAACCAAAAACCTTTTTGTGAAGGAAAAAGGAAACATATTAACTTTTAGGCCAACTGGGGGACTTGCAGACCTTTTTTAAAAACTGCTTTAAAAAAAAAAAAAAAAAAAAGTCAGAGTGGGGAGGGAAGAGCATCCTGCCAAAACAGAACTCTGTGTTCTGTTCACAGGTAAGATACTGATACTAAGAGAGGATGTTTTTACACAAACCCTCATTTCTCCCGGACTTCTGAAGGGGGAGAAACAAACTCATACAGTGTGGCCAGGAGGGAACACATTCACCCCGACTCCTGGAAGTCGGTCTGGTGCCATTGGAAACAGCGAGCACGAGGGAACTTGCGCATGCTTGGAGACCCAGGGTATTTTCAGAAGTGACACTACCATGCTTAGCCACACTTTACCACAATTAATCCCACCCTGGGGTCCCAACCACTGTCACTTCTGTTCGGCGGCCACCGGATGTTCACCACACTTTGCCCCGAACCGTGGTAGCAGTGACCACCAGTTGTGATCTCAGAAAATCATGGGGAACAGACAGTTGTAAGCACTATCATGGTTCAGGGCAAGTGAGGTAAGGTGCACCATCATGTCTGTTCTGGGTATTGACTTACCCCAGGGCAGGGTGGCGGCCGTTACCCCAGATTGGGTCTAAGCATCGTAGGGTCACTTCTGAAAATACCCCCAGACTTGTAAAACCCCAATATCAAGTCTCCAAACATGCACGAGTTTCCCGGAGCCCGCTGTTGGGCGCCTGACCAACTTCCCAAAGCAGGGGTGAATGACTAAGATGTACAAACGCGGGTTTGTTTCTCTGGGACTCTAAAGTCTTGTGGAGGGGTTGCGCCCCTCCATGGCCCAGCAGGTTCAGAGTCTGGGAGTGTTATTGGATGTGGACCTCCATCTAGATCAGCAGGTGGATGTGGTGGCGAAGATGGCTTTCCGCCACCTGTATCTGGTGCGGAGGCTGCACCCGTCTGCCAGCTGTATCTGGTGCGGAGGCTGCACCCGTACATCTCCAGACCCGACCCGGCCACTTTGATCCATGCCTTCATTACCTCGAAGCTCGACTACTGTAACGCGCTCTATGTGGGACTTCCCTTGGCACTGGCCTGGAGGTTGCAGCTAGTGCAGAATGCAGCGGCCCGTCTCTTAACAGGGACGGGTCAATGAGAGCACATAACACCGGTGCTCCGTGCACTGCACTGGCTGCCTGTAACATGCCAAGCCAGATTCAAGGTATTCATTTTGATCTATAAGGCCCTGTATGGTCTTGGACCTGGATACCTCAGGGACCACCTCGACCTCCGCAACTCAGGACGGCCCCTCCGGTTCATCGGAGGCACCTTCCTGGGAGGTCCCCTGCATAAAGCGGGGGTCTACAGTGGAGAGGGCGTTCTTGGTGGCTGGGCCACAGTTGTGGAACTCCCTCCCAGAGGAAGCACATCTGGCCTAGAGTCTGTTGGCCTTCCGTCGGGCCTGTAAGACATGGCTGTTCTCCCAGGCCTTCGAAGGCGGGGAGAGGAGGGTGGGTTAAATTTTTTTGGGGGAGGGTTAAATTTGTTTTAATAATAATAATATTGTAGATTTGTAATGTGGTTTTATATTGCTGTAACTGTTTTATTTTGTGTTGGAAGCCGCCCCGAGATGTCGTAGGCATGAGGGGGCATCATATAAATGCAATAAAATAAAAGAAAGAAAGAAAGTCTGGGAGAGACAAGGCTCATCAAAAACACCCAAAATCAAACAGGGGAACAGGGAGTGGCAAGGTTCAGAAAAAACTGATCAGCTGCCCGAAAAAGAAATAACACAGACACATAAAAATTAGCTTTGCATTTTGAGACCTTTTTATGTTCCATTATTTGGACATTTTCCCATCTTCACCAAGTTCTGAAATGTACCCTAGTAAAAGTAAACAATACATCAGTTTACCGATTTTTTTTGTTGATTTTTTTTATTTATAAATGGTTCTCTTTCGAGATGACAAGCACAAACCACAACCTGGGATCCAAGCAATCTCCGACTTCAGGGAATGTCTTATTACAAACTTAATGTGGGTGGATCCGTATTTACATATCTTAATAGTGTTACACTGCCTTGTTCCAGCCATTCAACCTCAAGTTAGGATTGTGTCATTAACTCTCAGAGCAAGCAAATTTAGGCCATGATCTGACCTTTAATGGAAGCCCTCCAAAGTAAATCCAGGATAAAGCAGGTTGTTCGTTCTGGTGATTCAGCAAGTGGTTCTTTTAAATCTGTAACAGTTCTGAGGACCAGTGTGGTGTAGTGGATAACGTGCTGAACTTGGGCCTGGGAAACCAGGGTTCAAAACCTACCCTAGCCATGAACTCACTGGGTGGCCTTGGGCAAATCACAACCTCTCACCCTCAGTTCCCCATCTGTAAAATGGGAATGTGTGTCTGTCTCTCCCTGTGTTCCTCTCACTCTTGTCCATCGTAGGTTGTAAGCAGCAACCCGTCTCCAAAAATCTGTGACTGTAAAGTGCTGTGTATGCCTAGTAGCGCTATAGAAAGTAGTAGTAGTAGTAAACGAATGCCCTAGCTCAGTGATTCTCAAACCAGGGATCTCCAGAGAAGCATGGACGGTATTTGTGGGGAGGACATGAGAAAGCACACAACTGGTGTTGTAATGTATCCAATCACTCAATAGGGGAAGCAACAGCTGCAGTTTCAAACTTAAGCTTGTCCTTTGGAATCTTCCGTAAAAAGAGGCTGCCTGGGGGAGAATGGGAAGGGGAGAGGGAGCAAGGTGTCGGAGTGGGGCAAAGGGGTGGGGGGGCTGGCCTTACCTTTCACAGGCGAGACAAAGGATGGGAGCACAGTTTTTAAAGTTTGAGAACTACTGCCCTAGCTAGATGTCACTGTGGTGTTCGGATTAGATCGAAAACGAGGGTCTAAACTGCCAAATAGCGAGACTAAAACTAGTCTTTTTTTTATGAACTCATCTGCTTATATTACAGCTCCAAGTCTATTTTAAAACAGCCTAAGCATTACATTGTAAACACTGCATTTCTTTTCCCCCACTGCATTTACACTTCCTTTTTTAAAAAAAAGAAAGAAAAAAAAAGACTCCAGCTCCCCACACTGCGTTCATATTTTAGTCTCCTGAATGAGAATTATTCATTTCATACAGCACTGTTTTCTCTGCCATTGTAGCTCAAACTTATTGCTTTGGGAGTTTGGTGCTAATATGCAGTCAACATCAATCCACAACAACTGGTGCAATAGTATTACACAGTCATAAGTTGCCCAACCATCCTAAATTAAACTTTACACCCCTGCCACACAATTGCGGGGTGGGGGGAGAGGCTACATTGATTCAAAGATTGCTTTTTCAACTGAGTTTCTTGGTTTCCAGGATTCTGTCCTTGATTGGTTCTTCTTCCTACCTCTCTAACCACTCCTTCAGTGTATCTCTTGCTGGTACCTCCTCCATGTCACTTACCCTCTTGGAGTTCCCCAAGGCTCAGTCAAATCAAATCAATTTATTAACGTGGCTGAGGCCATTGTAGAAAGGGTGGTTAAACATTGCCAATAAAACAAACACATATCACATATAATAATACAAAGTAGTAACAGTAAAATAGTAAAAATAATATTATCTTTGTTTCAAATACAAACAGCAGGGGGTTCATGGCGACCACTTACATCTAAAAGTAAGAAGCTTGTCCCTCTCCTGAAAAGCTATAAATAAAAAAGTCATAACCGCATGCATCATAGCTTGGATGTTGTCTAACAAAAGACGTCTCACTAACTCTGAGATTGTTCTACCCGGAAAGCGATCCAAAAGCTCAACCAACCATTTATCCCTTAATTTGTCATATAAGTGACAATAGCACAAGGTATCGCCAACAGATTCCGTCTCAGTATTGTCAAATGGACAGGTTCTCAGATGTATGGCAGCCCCCTATATCTTCCCTCCAGCGCCCTTGAGGGCAATACATTGAACCTGGCACACATGAAAATATAGAGTTTTCTAAATGAACACTGAAATGACAAATAATTGGCGATATGGCCCATGTCAGGTATCAGATCTTTATAGTGTGCCAGAGACACACAGGAGGAAATGACAGCATAATCCTCCTGTCTGCTAAGTTCATCTAACCAAGCAGATGTCTCTGCTTTAGCAGCTCTCAAACCCTTAGATAACAGGCTCGGTATGGAAAAGTCCAAAAGGCGGATCTTGGACATCACCAATTCGCTCCAGGTGCAGATAAATGGGTTATTCCACACAAATGGAAATAAGTCAAGGCTCAGTCTGTCCTCGACCTGTTTCTCTTCTCCCTCTACATCCTACCCTTTGGCAAACTCATCAAATCACACGGCTTACAATATCACCCCTATGCTGAAGAGGCTCAACTCTCTCTCTCCCTCTGTCCAGTCTCGTATCACGAACTGCCTCTCTGACATCTCTGCCTGGATGTCCCGCTGTCAATTCAAACTCTTAGTATGGCCAGAACTGAACTTCTAGTCCCCACCAAAGCCTTCCTCCTCTCCTCTCTTCACTGGCTCCCACTACATGAACACCATTCAGCACAAGCTTCTCGTCTTTACCTACAAGACTATCCATGGCTTTTCCCTCCCCACCCTCCAGCACTCTCTCTACACTAGTTTCCTGCTATGATGGGCTTAGAACTCCCCACCCTGGGGCAGGGCAAAGTACCCGAGACCTTGAAGGCAATTCATAATTCTAGATGAATTATACTTGTGACTTTTATGAATTTTATGATGTTATTTATTGTATTTTACTCCTGTTTTTTTTTTCTTTTTTTGTTATATTTAAATTTATAGTTGTTACGGCCTAAGGCTAAACAAATAAACTATTATTGATTGATTGTTATGTTTCCATCTGAAAGCTCCGCTCCTTCTCTACCACCACCCTTGCTTGCTCACGGCTTTGCTGCTCCTCTAAGTGAGTTCGCCCACTCTCCCTTGCTGCCCCCCATGCCTGGAAATCCCTCCCTGAATGCATTTGCTCCTCTCCTCTCCCGCCCTTCAAATCCCTCCTACTTCTTCCATCAGGCCTTCCCTACCTCCTCATCCCCTTAGTCCCCCTTCCTTCCTCCATATAACTATGTAACTGAGCCAAGCATGCGTACCTGCAACCTCACGCCTTCATGAACGTATCCTCACCTGTTGCCCTCATCCCTTGTCTCCCCTCCCTTGTCTTTCTAGACTAAGTCCACCGGGGCAGGGACCCTGTCTATTTTCAACAGTTGTAAAGTGCTAGGTACATTGCTGGCACTATATAAATAATAAATACTACAGTTCCACCCATCTTTGACAGATTGGGGGTGAGAAGGAAGAGATAAGTGATACACAGCCAGGGAAAAAGCTCAGATTAGGGCTCCTTACCCCCCCAGACTGCTAACTGAGGCTCCTTCTACTGTCCTTTCATTCAGGGTTCCGTTACCTCCTGTAACTAAGGCCGCTTTCCCACGAGCTGCCTCAGCGCCATGAGAGCTTTCACTATTCAGAGTTAGCTCAGCTCCCGTCTCGTGGGAAACGAGGAAGTGCAGCTCTCATGCAGGCAAGCTAGCGCAACTTACAGAGTAGGATTTCACTACTCTGTTGTGTGAGCTTGCCTACACGAGAGCCGCACTTCCTCGTTTCCCATGAGACAGGAGCTGTGCTGGATTTGAATAGTGCAGGCTCCCGTGGCACCAAGGCAGCTCGTGGGAAAGTGGACTAAGCTAAGCATGAGCACCTGGGCTACTTCTCAACTTCATGAATGTATCCTTGCCTCCCCCTATATTCCCCTGTCCCTTGTCCATCCTAGATTGTAAGCCCATAGAGCAGGGACTGTCACCTGCCTCTAATTAACAACTGCCCAGTAGCAAGCACCTTGATGGTGTTATATGAATTAATAATCGTAGTAATGTGCCAATTGTCATGTCCCACATTCCATTGTTCTACTGTACATATATACTTCTCTCCAATCTCTGTCCCTTTGTAGCCTCTGAAGGGTGCATGTTTGGACACAATTCCTTGTCCAGCATCTTGAAACGCTAACTTTACATTTTGCAAAGCACGAAACATATGCAAAGTTTTGAAAAGCTGCCCTTTTAAGTCTAAATATAGCTAAATAATTTTTAAAGTGCTCTCTCTTTTCACTCCCTCCCTTTTTTAATTAAAAAGAGATTTTCTAAACATGTTTCAGGAATTAACATTCCACTGCATACAGAAAAGGAAAAGGAGCATGCCCCAAAATACCCAGTTATTGTTATTATTATTAACAGACATTTATATAGCACCAGCAGTGTACCTGGCACTTTACAAAGTAATAAAATAGACACGGTCCCTGCCCCTAGGGCTTACAATCCGAGAGACAGGAGCTGGGGGAGAGACATAGGAAGGGGAACAGAGGGAGACACAAGGGGTCTAACATTCATGAAGATGCGAGGTCACAAGTGCACGTACTTGGCTTGGTTACGATGAGAATGACAGCAGGCAGGTCCATGTGGCAAGGATAAGGGTAAACAGACCATAGGTACAGGAAATAGTGGCTCAACAGGATAAAGAGTCAGACAGAGCAGAGCGAAAGAGGTGAGTTTTAAGGAGAGATTTAAAGGTATGAAGGGAGAGGGCAAGGCGGATGTGGACAGGGAGGGAGTTCCAGGCATGGGGGGCAGCAAGTGAGAAGGGACGAAGGCGCTTAGGGGAGCAGGGAAGGCGTGGAAGGGTGAGAGAAGGGACAGAGGAGGAGCGAAGTGCACGGGCTGGAGTATGGAGGACGATAAGTGCAGAGAGGTAGGGGGGAGCAAGGTTGTGAAGAGCTTTATAGGTGAAGACTAGGAGCTTGTGCAGGATTCGTTCAGGAAGGGGAAGCCAGTGAAGCGAAGAGAGGAGGGGCTGCACATGGTCGAAGCGACTGGCGAGGTAGATGACCCTGGCAGCAGAGTTTTGGACAGAGATGAGGGGAGAAAGGTGAGACCGGGGAAGGCCAGTGAGAAGGAGGTTACAGTAATCGAGGCGAGAGATGACCAGAGCATGAACAAGAGTTTTGGCAGACGAGACAGAGAGAAAAGGGCGAATCTTAGCAATGTTATGGAGGGAGAAGCGACAGGATTTAGCAACAGAATCAATGTAGGGTTTAAAAGAAAGGGCTGAGTCAAAGATGACTCTTTGTTATGACAGTTGTCGTAACAAGGTAGTGGAAACTACCAGACTCATTTTGCATAAGCCCCATGGGGTAGGGACCGCTCTATAGCTATTGATTATACCATGCCGAGTACGCTGCTGGTGCTATATAAACAACAACAACAATAATAATAATTTGTTTTATTAAATATGCTTACTCCACCTAACACATAGTCAGCATCTTTGTATTGTTATGGATCTGGCCTGCTCCAACCCCCATAGGACTGTAGCTCTCTTTTTTGGAATTCAGTTCCTCTGAAATGTGGCTCGTTGAGCCACACCTGAGCTAGCCTGTAAGCCCCTTGTCTTATAACAATGGTTTGGACTAGGCGGTGCTCTGGAGGGACAGTTTCAGTCTGTCTGTGAGAGCGAAGAGCTGCATCCTAGCTGAATGTTGCATGCTAGAGTTCTTTTCCCTCTGATGCAGATGAGGAGAGGGCAGGATTTACACACAGCATCAACACTAACACACCACAAGATGGAACATGCCGGCATTAGCGCCACTTGTGTTAGCACTCTGGGAAACAAATGGAGAACTTAAAATGGGGGATCTAGCACTAGGAGTTCTGTGGGACTGGATAGGAGTCGGATGGATTGCAAAGAAAATCGAAGAGGTGGAATAAGGAATCAAGATCTTAGAAAGGATTAAATACCAGAAAGCCTGGGGCTGGGGTTGTACCGCTGAGGGTCCTAGCTGGCACATGGCTGGGTGGGGCCTCAAGCAACAGGTATAAAAAGGGCCCCAGAGCAGGTGAGAGCTGAGAGCAACCTCAGCTGAAAAGACAGACCACATGTGAATGTGGCTCTAGGATGAGAGCTGACCTCTGGGTCAGGCTTAGGGCAAAACCCAATGAGTTAATTGTGCTGAAGAATTGTGGCTCTGTATAATAAACCACTCTACAGGATTGGGTTAAGTGCAGGGTTAACACCCAACACCCCACCCCTATTTCACTGCTAGTTGGCAGGGTCCTGAACGCCATGTTCAAGACCGGCTCCTGGAGCCTTGCCCTGATGATTATCTACACTCAGAAACCACCCGCCATCACACCTTAAATTGGTGGTCAATTGGGCCTTTGTTGTGGTGGGCTCTTCAGTGTGGAACTTGCTTCCTCCAGACGTCCATCTCAGTTCCTCCCTCCTCATGTTTAAAAAGCATGAAGGACTATTTATTACTTTTATGATTCAATGTGTATTTCTCCTCAGTGTATTCTGCCATCCCCCTTCACCCCCCTCAGAGTAAAGCCACAATATCGTCAGGAGACTCAGATGCACCAGGCTGGATAACCCAGAGAAACTGGGCTTCGGGGAGCAATTGGGGGTGTAACCACATCATAAAGGGGCAGGAGAAAGAAGTCTTCCCCATCCCTTTGGCCTGGTCTCACCACCTGAACAGAATGTGGCCCCACCACAAGAATAGCCTTGTGATGTCACAATGCTCCAAAAGGGATCAAGACCACATCAAACGAGGTAGGAGGGTCCTTTTGCGCTGCCCCTTCCACCATGGCCGTACCCCCTTCAGGCCAAAGTCAAGGGGAAGGTGGCAAACCTGGATGCCTTTTATTCAAGAACCAGAGCTACAGGCATGCTGGGACCAAAGGGGACAATCTGTAAAAATACTTTTATTTTTATAGGGCTCCCACCACCAACACCACACGGCACTGTGAGTACTTCACAGTCATAAAATACAGTGATATAAAACAATATAAAATCAATTTAAAACCATTTAAAAGGGGGAAGGTGAAAAGGGATGGAAGAATACATTGAGGGGAAATCAGCATTGGATCATAAAAAGTACCTAGTGAACAAATAGGTCTTCAGGTGCTTTTTAAACATAAGGAGGGAGGAACTGAGATGGACATCTGGAGGAAGCAAGTTCCACACCGAGAAGCCCACCACAACAAAGGCCCAATTGCCCACCAATTTAAGGTACGATAGCACATGGTTTCTGAGTGCAGATAATCATCAGGGCAAGGCTCCAGGAGCAGGTCTCGAACATAGCCAGGGCTTATACCATTCAGGGCCCTGATAACTAGCAATGCAATCCTAAATTCAATCCCACCCTGTACAGTTAGCCAAAATAGAGAACACAGGGCAGGCATAATAGGACTGCAGTCACCCAAACCAGTAAGCAGCCATGCTGCCACATTCTGAACAAGCTGCAAGCAACAGAGAAACACAGCTGGAAGCAGGAATTACATAGAAGAGGGAATTACAAAAATCAAGCCTCATGGTCACCAGAGTATGGGTCGATATGGCAAGGTCAGTCTGGAATAAATAAGGGGGTAGCTTCTGCAAATTGTATAACTGGGGGGAAAAAATCTCTGAAACACATCCAATACCCAGGTTTTCACAGACAGAACATGGTCAACAACAATGCCCAAGTTGTTTATCTGGCCCACTATGTCCACCTCTGCAACTTACACAGAAACCTGCATATCAACTGCCCCTCCCTGGAAGCATCACCTCAATTTTCCCTGGATAGAGCATAAGGTAGCTCCAATGCATCCAGTCAGCTATATCATTCAGGGATTCCAAAGCAGAGGCCAAGATAGCAGTACTAACAAGGCAAGAGATATACGGTTGTGTATCATCAGTATACTGATAATACTCAACCCTGGTTTGGTCATAATATCCCCAAAGGGTTGCATGTATGCATTGAACAACATATGTGAAAGAACAGAACCTTGGGAAACAATGCATTTCAAGTCTCTTGGGGATGAAGCATAACCATCCATCACCACGGATCAACTCCACTCTTCCAGGTATGACTCACTGATTGGCAGCTCCTGTCACATCAGCAATGTCCCTCAGCTGCCAAAGCAACCACCCATAGTTGATCATATCAAATGCTGCTGTAAGGTCTAACATGGCCAAAAGTGGTCAGTTGTCCTCAATCTAAAATCATGAGCAGATCATTCATAATCCTGACAAGGGCAATCTCTACCCCATGGGAAGGCTGAAACCTAGACTGAAATTTCCCCAAGACATTATTAGAGACCAGATCCTTCTGCAGTCGTACCACTATGGACTCTTCAATCACCTTCCTCCAAAATGGTGGATTGAAGACCGAGCTACAAGGCAGCTACTTACACCCCCCACCCCCAAAGTGCTAGACATTGTATAGACAAGTAAAGACAGCAGTGCCTGGCTTAAAAGAAAGAGAACCATCTACATAGGATTATTCTTGAAAGGGTTTTCCTAAATGTATGAAGTTTGTGTCTTACCAAACTGATCCAAACTATCCAAGCTTAAATAAAATTGTACCTGAAGTGTAATTCCCCTCATGTGGGCAGTCAACAAAATACACACACTTTATATGTATTTTAAAGTTAAGATCTTCCTGCTGAAACAACAGACCTAGTAGATTCTCCCTTTCCCTTGAAAGGACATTGTGCTATCTTTACTGTTGCTGAAAGCACGGAATGTGTTACAATTAACTCCTGGTATTAGATAAACATTGGGATTTACACACATGATACATTCAGTGTCCAAAGTTATCTAATCATGTCTTATGAACTTGAAAAGTGGCCATATATCCAATCTCAGCACTGAATTGTGCCTGAAAGTTTTTGTATTTCTCAATGTAGCAATAACAACAAACAACAATGTAGCAATCCACCTCACTGCAACACTTATCCTGGGGACACAAGACCCTCCGGTTCAAAACCCTCTTACCTCTGCAAACTGATACCTCACATTTTGCATACAGTATTTAATGGCAACTGGCTCATGTGTGAGCCAATTCCTCACTGGGACGAATGTCATCCTCTAGTGATTTAAATGTGTTCGACTTTTCTAATGGAGTAATTAAAAAACTGAGGTTGGATATGTCAAGATGAGAAGAGAGCCATATTTTAAGTTGCAAAGCTCTTTGTATTATTAGACTGTTAGAGGAGAGGATGGGAGGAAGATCTGATGAAAAAAATAGAATTCTCTAACTACTTTTGTATCTCCAACAAAACAATGAACAAGATATCAGTTAAGCATCCGAATTCTTATCCATTTACCCATATTTGGATCAGTAGCTTGACGTTTCTTAATTTTGGCTTCAGAAATAGCAGCATAGTAGGCACATGTCATCTTGATAAGCCAGGCTGCTCGCAACAATGGCACAGAATATTTTGCTAAATAAGCAAAGACATCCTCTTTTTTACTCAGAATCGGAACCTGCAAAGAAAGCGAAAATAAATTATGACTAAAAAAATCATGAAAAAAAGAATTGGGGCTACTAAGGCCCTATCTAATTTTGAAATGCACTTTAGACCGAATGCTATGGCAACACATAAAACAACTTTTTGTTCGCATGCAGAATAATTTCCTGATGCATTCAAAGCAATATCAGATGATTAACACATCCATTAAATACACACTTTTCAAACAATTCATACCCTGTGGAGTGAACCTACTTTCCTGATGTGGCAGCAATTTGGCTACTACCATCACCTTCAACACTGGCAGATCTATTTTATAAAATATCTCAGAGGAAAAAAAGTGGTTCGAATGGTATCTTTTATTGGACCAGCTGCTGTGGTATTTATCTCGACAGCCCTTCAGCCACATTACCAGAGCTTCTGAGTGGCACTAAGCACTGGCACTGTTAACACTTCTCTGGATTAACAGTTTAATACCAACCATTAACTCTACCATCCCTAACCTTTTATCATACTTTAAAAAGTAGACCTCTCTTTACTTCCAATATTAACTTTTGTTTAAAGAACAAACAAAACTTCTTACTGGCTGATGACTTTCTTCTGATTTGTTACAAATTCTTATTAAAAGTACTCTCTGCTGGGTGGTTCTACTAATTAAATCAGTGTCTGCTTTCTTGATCCCTCGCAGTCAGGATTTTGCTCAGGTTATGGCACCTAGACCACGCTTATGGCATTGGTTGACGATCTCCGCTGGGAATTAGATCAGGGCCGTTCGGCCCTGCTGATTCTATTAGATCTGTAGGCTGCATTTGATACCGTTGATCATGAGATGTTGGTGATGCACCTGCAGGACCATGCAGGGATGGACGGTATGGTTCTTGACTGGTTCTGCTCCTTCCTGGCCGCAAGAACTCAGAGAGTGGTGCTCGGGGACTAGTTTTCATCATACCGAGACCTCTCGTGTGGAGTCCTGCAGGGTTCTGTCTTGTCCCCTCTCCTGTTCAACATGTATATGCAACCGCTTGGCGAGGTGGTCAGGTGGTTTGGCATGTGGTGTCATCAATATGCTGATGACACCCAGCTTTACCTCTCTTTTACATCAGACCCAGGCCTGGCAGTCTCAGTGCTTACCAGGTGCCTGGCAACTGTGGGGGATTGGATGAGGGTGAATCGACTAAAGCTGAATCACAACGAGACGGAGGTGATGCTGGTGGGTAAGGCAGCAGGGGTGATGGCCCCTATCATTGATGGGGTCTGCCCTCAGCTGGTTCCTCAGGCACGGAGTCTGGGGGTGCTCCTTGACGCGCAGCTCCGCTTGGATGCTCAGATGGAGTCCGTGGCAAGGAGTGCCTTTTGCCAATTACATCTGGTGCGCCGGCTTCGGCCGTATGTTTCCGACTCTGACCTGGCCACTGTCATCCATGCTTTCATCACCTCTAGGCTTGACTACTGTAACGCTCTCTATGTGGGGCTACCCCATGTGATGGTTCAGAGACTGCAGCTGGTGGAGAATGCGGCGGCCCGTCTCCTGGTGGGACTGGGCCGCCAGGAACATATTACACTGGTTCTTTGGTCTCTGCACTGGCTGCCTGTAGTCTTCCGGGCCCACTCCAAGGTGTTGGTACTTGCCTATAAAGCCCTAAACAGTCTCAGCCCGACATATTTGCGGGACCACCTCACCCCCCAGGTCCTGGATCGGCCCCTGCAGTCATCAGGGGGTGCTCTCCTTGAGGTCCCTCGAGTCTGTCAGGGGGCCACGATGGGGAGAGCCTTCTCAGTGGCCACTCTGTGGCTGTGGAACTCCCTGCCAGCGGAGGCCTGTTTGGCCCCAGATCACCCCTCGTTTCACCGTCATTGTAAGATGTGGCTGTTCTGCCTGGAGTTTGAGGGGGAGGATGGGTAGGGTGGGGGGCGGTTAGGTATATATATATATTATTTCTTCCTTTTGTTGTGTATTTTAAAGTTGCTTTTAGTGTTGTTGTTATTATTATTATTATTGTAGTAAGCCGCCCAGAGCTGCCAGTGGCAGGATGGGTGGGTTAGAAATGTTTAAAATAAATAAAATAAATAAATATAATTAATAAATTGCATATTTCACCTAGTCTATTCCACTGCACCTTCCAAAAAGAGGGACTTTTTTTTTCATAACCACATTGACAATTGTCTCCATGTCGTTAACTGATCAGAGTTGGGGAGACTTCAGTACTGGCTAAACATTGTAAAGGAAAAAAAACCCTACTGTTTTCCATATTATGAGGGATTCAGCAGTGAGAGATAGGATATCTTGAAACTAATCAGTGTCTGTAGATGCTGATCCTTCAGCTAAACAGTGGTCCTTAGTAGAAAAAATTCCAAAAGGCACTTCATACTATTGAGAAGATTTTTGCTATGTGCCAAGAAGCTTTCCCTGTTCCTGAGCCTGTAGGAAGAAGCCTGCTACTAACAAACCTAAGCAACAGTTTAGGAATAAGAATGCTTAAAGGAAGAGGATTTATAAGGACATTAAGGATACAATGATGTCAATATAAAGTGTGTGCAAAATGACTAGTCAAAGCAAGCAGTTTTCATCAATAAGACAACAGCCTCCACATGTTTCTTAGTTTGATATCATTGTTTTGCTTTGAGCAAGGAAGGATTATTTCAATAGTGTGCGGAAAGAGAACATCTAATCACCAGAGATTAATTGTGGTCAAGACAGTGAAAAATGAAGAAAGCTTGAAGAAAGAAAAAAAAAACCACTTCTACATGGAAATTTACAGTATTTCAGGTAAATCATCCTTCCTTCTTTTCAAGGTGAAAGGAATGCACGGAAAATGGTGGATATTTTCAATACCACTTTTATTAAAGTCAGTCAATGGCAAAAAATCCCATCAACTTTAGTCTGAATGTTAGCAAGTTACAAGAAACTGATCTACATTGACAGGACATAAGAATAAAAGTGATTATCCAGATATCCTTACTAGATTCCTGTCAAATCCCTATATACCCCACCCTCAATCCAATACCTTTACATCTCCCAATTATAATTTTTAGGAAGCTTCTACATAATGTGATCAATTCACTTGTTAGAAATTATTAATATATCAAGGTGTTCATTTATTAAGTCTGTATTATATAAATGATACAGACTTTCTCACCACAACTCTGTAAAAATCTTAGAAAGTGAGATAATTGTTTGTACCTTTTTTGCCAATATAGTCAGTGACTTATTTCCTGCTAAATCTGTGAACCAGTTGTGAATTGCACTCTGAGAGCGAGCAGTAACCAGCCAATAATTGTCTTTGGCATTTACTTGTGGTTTCTTCTTTCCTGTGTCCTGGAAGGTATTAAGTTTTAGCTTTTCGGCTAATATGCTGCTAAAATAAGCGCCAATCTGGTAGGGAAAAATAAAAACAAAATATGAACATAAAACAAGCAAGCACCTCCTTAACACTAGTACACACAAGTTTTCTATTTGAATAGATTTACTCATCGTTCTAGTCTGTAGTCAATTTAACAAGATTACACTTGAATTCCCTGGAGCTGGGAGTTGGGAGTTTCTTGAAGCTAAGCACCCGCACAACATTACTGCATTATCTTTTAGTTATAGGACCTCTGGGCCAATAGAGTAAAGCTTTTAACAAGAATGGTTCTTTAAAATAGTTGTTGAAGTGACAGAAATGCCAATGCTACCATATTTGCAGAGATTACACCCCAAGTTGGGGAAGAGAGAAGGGAAGCAACAGGAGCATGGGAAGGGTAAGAGTGAGCTAGGTGCATGTGTGGGAGTGTGGCAAAAGGGAATGGGTGTTAACGTCCACAGATGAGACAGAGGGCAGAGGAGCACAGTTTAAAAAGTAAGAAGTTTACACCCAAAATAAGTTGGGGGCAAGGGTGCATAAGGGGTGCGCTCAAGAAAAGGGGGGTCCAGATCATGGTTCTGTACCATGGCTCTGTCACCTATGCTTGCATGCATACCCTCATTTCTGCTCCCTTATCCTGAGCTCATTTTTTCAATGCTTTGGTGTAGGAACTAGATCCAAGAACTGGAAAGGGACCACACTGGTCCCCTGGGACTGAGGTTCCTCATCCCTGATCTAGCCCACCTCTTCTTTTAAACAACACTAATTGTATCATTCTAAACCATTCCAGACATACATTTCTCCAGCTTTAAAAAAACAAAGTCTTCCACTAGCGGGGATGCAGAAAAAATAGGGTTTGCCGTGTTGGTCTCAAATATAGGCAATAGAGAAAGTAGTAAAGTGATATCTTTTATTGAACCAACTACAAGTGGTGGAGGTATGCAATCTTTTGGACTTCACAGGGTCCAATCTCCCTTGGCATATTGTTCCAATACCCTCCTTTTCTTTATGTTTAGGAAATTCTTTCCGATACTTAACCTAAATATTTTCTCCTTTGGTTTAAGTTTCATCTCTTCTACCCTCAGGAAAAGTCAGAGAACTATTAGTTACCCTTCTGCTATAGAAATCGTTTACATATCAGACAACTCATGTCTGCTCTCAGCCTTCTCTTCTCTATGCTAAATGTGTCCAGTTCCGTCATTTTTTTCCAGCATTCCAAACCAATAATCAAAATCAGCATCACCACTCATCTGAACCCTCTCATACTGGTCAACATCTTTCTTAAAGTATTGAGTCCAAAACGTGACACAGTTCTCCAAGTAAAGCTTCCAGTGCTGAGTAGTATCTTAGACACAATGCTTCTGTTAACACAACCAAAAGGGCATTTCCCATCACTTATGTTAAGAGTACCTGAGTCTTCTGAAGTTCACCTAAGCATTGAAAGGATTAGATAGTTAGGAGAAACATTCAGAGAAGACTCCAAGACTTCCCATTTTCATCTGAGCTAAAAAAATACTATTGCAAATACCAGTCAAAAGACCTTTCTGCCCCAGGCGCCAACAAAAAGACAGGGGCTGCACTCACACAAACCTTTTCTCCCGACACTTCAATTTCAAGCATGAGAGTGTTTTTGTGGGTTTTAACTGTTTCCACATTCTGCCCGTCCCTTTAAAAATGAATGCCTAAATTGCTCTGGCTGCTGCTACATATTCCATGGTACTGCCTGGCTTTGGGGTTTTTCTTTTTTGCAGTGCATTATGGGGTGGCAGGTGGGCTGACAGCAGGATTAATCCTTCACATGTTATGACAAATGTGCATGAGGGAATTAGCCTTATTGTTAAACCTTGGTTTCTGAGTTAATAATTGTTGACTAAACGTGCATTATACTTGGGTCATCCCAAGACCTATCCTTTTTACACGATTAAAAAAAAAAGTAGGGGGGAAAGATTTTCCCAGGTTTATCACGTTGTGTCAATGCACTGAAGGAGAAGCAAGTTAAACAGAGAGACAAAGCAGATACTGAATACATTTTAAATGCTGTAAAATAATAAAAAGTTCCATTCATTATATGCACACACTCAACCCTATTATAAAATCCAAGGTTTCTTTTAAAAGAGCTAAACAAATCTCTCAACACTGCAATATTATTCAAGACTAATGGAAAGTAGAAAACAGGTGCTTGCAGGTGGGAATTCTAGATTAGACCAAAACTAAGAAAATGTGACCAAAATGTGCTACTACCATGGTTCTCAGCTTTGCATGACCTCATTTCAGACTGAAAAATATAATCCCATGACCCCAGACAGCAACAAGGACAATGCAGAGTATATCAAATAATCATGGCATGGCCCATTTGGGGACATGCCCTACAGTCTGGGAACCTCTGTGCTACTATTTTACCACTATAAACTTTGTTTATCAGAACACCACTATAACTGGATTAAGCTCCCCCTCCTCTCTCTCCCCACATCCTCCCAAAAGCTCTGTGGCCCCCATAGATAAAATAATTGCTTCTAAAACAGTACACCAAAGCAGATGATGTATTAAATTTTACTAAGCCTTATAGCTCTTGGGCACTACACACTCCTTTGGCTTTTTATATTTTTAAATAAAGAAACCTATGTGAAGTTTCAGTACCATGGAATTCAAAGGTATGTCTTCTTTTTTAAAATGATTTAAAATAGGATCAAACTATAGGGTGATCATTTATTTATCCAGCTGCTACAAGTAGGGATAAATACAAAACTGTCAGATGAATAAATGATCAGTAGATACTAGGAATGGGAATTTCAGATCTGGACAGAATCCAATCAACCCGAAAACGGCCGATTCAGATTAATCCGAGATTTCTGAACTTTTTTGGTTTGGGGTGATTCGGATCTTTTAATTGATCTTTTCATTCATATCTTTAACATTGCTGTTTGTTCCCACTGACTTCAATAGGGAAAAATGCATGCAAAAAATCCGAATCCAAAAAAATCCAAATCAAAATCCGAAATTACTAAAGAACTGAAACCAAAAAATCCGAATCCGAAATTCCCCCTGAAGTCCCACCCCTAGTAGATACTATAGATAACCACAAGCAAGGGTGGCTGATGGGGAGTTGGCAGTAAGTAAACTGCCACCCAGAATGGTCTAGAGCTCAACCTAAACACAAGGGTTCTTAATGCTATCTGTGATTACTTTACTGGCAAAGGGGTCAATATTATAATCTGTAAAAACATAAGAATGGAAACAAAACAACTAACTATTGCAAGTTTACAGGTATACAGAGTCCTGTTCTTAGCACTAGTCATTTTGGATAAAGGGGAACAGTAGTATTCAGCTATGCCAGCAGCCAGAGGGAAGGATAGGGATCCCATTTGGAATTAAACTGCTAACAAGCAATTCATAATTGTCTAAGAGGTTTGACACAAAATGTCTACAGACTTGTCAACAAGGCTGCACATAATGTTAAACTGCATAAATTGCACTCTAGTGTATAAATCAATTAATTTCAGCTCTATTATGATGTAATACACATAGAATACTAGTCTCTCTATCCCCACCTCTGCCAGGTCCTTTTGAACTCCCTTCTGTCAGAGTATGTCCGTGAGTCTGTTCTCAACTTTCTTTCCTGAATTTAAAATGAATTTGCATATGAAAGCCTCAATCATGAAAACAGAACTGCAGGTGCAGTCCCATCAACTCCAGAGAATCTAGGCAGGTGCAAGTATCTACAGGATCCAGGCCAAAGACTACAGACATCAGTGCAGAACAATGCAACAACCCCCACTATCACAGCTGAATTGCAGCTCTCAGGCAACATATTTTCCAAAAATTAATGTAAGTTGTAAATGTATGCACTCATTGAGGAGTGCTTAAATTAGACCCTAGCGGCTACAGCAGACTTAATATGCCAAGTTTTACCTTTGATGGGTTAATGACAATATTTTTTGCAGATCCATGCTCATCTCCAGAGAAGGCTGGTTGGTTACTGAAGCCCTGCTTTACATTCACAGCAGTCAGTTCATCCTGGGAAGAGAGTATTTTGCTAAGTTACAAAAGACATCAAATTTAGCTTTTTAAATTGTAATCATTTTTACAATATTTTGATGCAAAATATTTTGTGTACTCTACATTTTGCACAGGCAGAATATATCCCCTGCTTATCTTAGAATTTTTTTCATATAATTTTAGTTAAAGTGTAATATGCTGAATCTCTTGGTCTCCAATTACACAAAGTTGCTTTCCCCATTAGAGGCACCTAGTAATTCTGCTATGAAGGAGCAGGCCTTATGACAAAAAGGAAGGAAGCGATGACAAAAGGGTCATCTATCTTGAATCTGAATGAGGTTCCAGATTTTGTTAGCACTGGTTAAGACACGCACAGCAAAAGGCATTTGTAATGTAATGCAGCAAGCTTTACTAGCTCTATGGTATAAATCCTCCAAACTATATTTTAGTGCCATTTATTGGCCCCAATAACCACTTACATACATACAGAATATCACCAGCACACTTGTGACAAGGACCATACACCATGTGCAGCACAAAAATGGTTTTGCTACCAACACATGTCCCAACATTCTAAGTTTAAGGGAGAGACAGAAGTTTTTATCATTCCATAATTTTCCCCATTATCCTCTCAAATGCTTTTCCTGGGAGGCAACCAGAAAAAACATGTCTGAATTTCAGGGTTTTTTTGCCTCCTTCTGTTGAAAAGAGGAACTATGGATGAAAACAGACATGCACGTAACTCCGCTTTAACATTTCTTATGCATGTGGCAGGGCTGTACTGGTGCCCTATGCAGCCCCACCACATGCATAAGAAATATTAAAGCGGTATTAAAGTGGTGTTAAAGCGGAGTTAAGGTGCATGACAGTTTTCTTGGATGCAGCACCCAAAGAGAAACTGTTGAGAGGTATGCATGAGAGAAGATGGAAGGGCTGTGGAAACAGTTTCACATTCCCATGTCAGCCACTAAAATGAGGCTACAGTGGGCAAGTAAAAAGTACCCAGGGCAAAATCAGTAGGTCTAAGGATCGGATAAAAGAAACACCTACTGTGTGGCTTCTCAAACACTACCTCAGTTTCCCTTACTTCAGCCTCAGTCTCTAATATAAAATCCTTCCCTAAGGTCAAGGAAATTCCCAAAAGAAAGCCATTGTGTTAAGATAAATTATCATTTGATTTTATTAGTTGGCAGACGACAGCTTTGGTCACTATTCAGGCTAACTTTAATTTAGGAAGCTGAAATCAGCCCACACCATCTAAGAGAACACATGACACATTTTAGATGGCACAGAGCCATCCAGAATTCTTGTGACATCTTTTGATCAAGAAACTGAAGGCCTTTGGTTTAAACTGAAAAAGATAGTTTCTCTATCTATAGGGATGATGTTTCTATATCTTCATGTACTCTCTTGCTCTCACAGCTGTCTGCATGATGCAAATTAACTACAAATGGAACTATGCAATTCAACAAGCAGCCCCTTTATTGTTATAAACCATGATCATAAGACTAGTCCACACCCAAAACAAAGTTGGAGTAAAATGATGCCTTATATAAACCCATTCCATAGAAATCAATGGAATTAAAATCTCTCTTAGACTGGCAGAAGAAATGAGTTTTTACACACCTTGGAGCCCTCCATTCCAGCTATTAAGAACACATATCTAGTAACTGTCAATACATACAAATCAATTATCTCATGTGTTGCAATTGTACTTCGGGAGAAAGAGGTGGTTTCTAAGAAGCTGGGTCACAGAGCATGAAGAGCTTTATTTATGGATTAAAAGTCAACATCTTCAATTGCAGCAAGTAGCAGACAGAAATCTATTGCAGTTCAAAGAGCAAAGGTATAACATGCTGACATTCCACGAAAGCAGGCAGATTTCTCCTTCAGTCGAGTTCTACAACCAGGTTTCAGAGTATTTTTCTGTCCAGTTTTATCCCATAGCTAGCAGCACAGACAGTTTTTGGCTTATGATAAGAATGAAGGGAACTGATTCATACCACATTTTGCTTTGAAGAACTTTACTTTGCTAATTTTTTGTGCTGGTGGCCAATAAACAGGGCTTAATGTTCAAACTTAGTAAGGTAAGAGCCACAAGTTTTGAATATAGTAATCAAATGCAATACTGTTCCTGTTTTTGCAGTTCAAACTATTTACTCCAGAGGGTGAGATTCTTTAAGAATAGTTTAGGAAGTCTTCAGCTACAATATTTTAAAATTTATGGGAGCTATGAGCATTCAGCAAGGTTTATATGAAAATCAAAAAGACTAATGCAAAGTCAAATGCAAATTCAACTAAAAGCACAATTAAAAATATGAAACGCTCTTCACAACAATATTATCCCCAATACAGTATTGAGAAATGAGAATAGAGAAATCTAAAAGGAAGGAAATGATTTAAAGTATTCTCAATAAAAGGTCAACTGCAAAGGAAGATATATTTTCTATGCTCCTTGAATTAAAGATTAGAGGTGGGACCCCGGGCCCATTACCGGCTACCGGATTTACCGGTTCTCTAAAAACCGGATTCCCGGATTAAATCCGGTATACCAGTACCAGTTTTATTTCATTGATTTCAATGGGGCACTGTGTCCCCATTGAAATCAATGAAATAAATTAATTCCTTCCCCCTCCCAGGCTGCGCGGGTGGAAGGGGGGGCACCCCCCCACCCACTCTGCCCAGCCTGGATTTTTGTTTAAAAAAAAAAAAAAGACTCAGAGGCGAGCCCACCCCCCAGCACCAGCGGCCGCGGCATCTCCGCAGCCGCCGGTAAGTATGACCCGATCCCTGGGGGGGGGTGTTTAACACCCCCCC
>QEPC01009544.1:894644-912192 GCA_003113815.1 Sphenodon punctatus
ATGGGGACACAGTGCCCCATTGAAATCAATGAAATAAAACCGGTACCGGTATACCGGATTTAATCCGGGAATCCGGTTTTTAGAGAACCGGTAACCGGTAAATCCGGTAGCTGGTAATGGGCCCGGGGTCCCACCTCTACACAGTAATAGCTTTCTATGACATTATGACCCCTCATGCTTGTTGCAAGCAAAAACTGTTACTTTCAAAAGGTAAGCAAATATACGAGTAGCTTTCAACAATGCACAGATCTGCTCCCTCATACATTCTGAGCACACTGAATTTCACTGCCTAGCATATCCCTCCACTTGGTCATTTCTTAACATTCAGTGGTTTTCCCCTACCCCAATTAAAAAATGCCATGCTTCCATAGTGGAACAGCTGTAATATTTTTAGAGGAGTCGGTGCGTGCACTGATGTTCTTGTGACAAATGTTTATGCAGTCTAATAGCCACCTGGATTGGCAAGTGCCAGAGAAACAGTATGTGCGTGCGTACACACACACACACACACACACACAGCATAAGCGTTGCAAAAACCTTTTCAACCAATAGCCAACTTGTAACCAAGACAGCCAATAGCAGCTCGCATTCAGTGCACAGACGGTCCTGTAAGGACCCATGATCAATAGCAGCCATAGCTGTTTGTGTAGTGCGTAAAGCCAGTCCTACTTAGGCAGGCACCCAGCTCTTTAAGCTGCTCGAAACATTTGACATGCGTCCTACAGAGTTCACAAACGCTGGAACCACAGACATGGAGAAACATGCCGAGAACTTCTTTGCGCTAATTATGGCACTCAAGGTCTTTCTTTCCACTGCTGAGCAGAAGCTGTGAGCAATCCAACAGATTCAAGCCTTCTGATGTTGTTGGCGTGATGTACTGTCAAGGCTCAGAAAGGCCCTAACTCAATCTCTGGCTGGAATACAAGGGCATACCACCCTGCAAAGATGGCTCCTGCTTCAACATCATGCACTTGCCTAACTCCAGCAACAACAGACTACACTGCGAAGGATCAAAGCTGTGCAAGGGCAGCTGACACATGCAGAAAGGTACCTACAGGAGATGCGGCTTCAATCACCCACGGCCTGCACGGAGCTGTACCCACCAAGATACTTGTCTGGGTGAAGGAGAAAAGCAGAAACTGGTGGGAGAACATGCTGTCGTCGTGGAGAGACGCTGAGTGAGTACTTCAGGATGCCCCATTGCCTCAGCCTGCAGATAGCAGAGATCCTCAGGACTCGACTTGAGAAATAGAGCACAATGATACCGTCGCCCATCCTGGGGGAGAAACACATTACCACCCCCATCTGGAAGATCACCACCCCAGACTCCTGCTGCTCTGTCACCCAGCAATTTGTCATTAGAACCTCCACAGTGGGGGCTGTACTAGTGGAGATTTGCACAGTGATTTTTCAAGTGCTGCTGGACTCGGTGGTGCAGTTGGCTGACCTCTCAGGGGGGGGGTTAGCGGGAAGGCTTCGAGAACTGTATAGGGGCAATTGATGGGAGCCATATTGCCATCATCTGCCCATCCCATAGCAAGGACGACTACCTGAACCAGAAGGGGTTTTCTCCATTGTTCTTCATACCATAGTGGACCACCGTGCCTGGTTCATGGATGTGGTTGCTGGGTGGTCCAGTAAGAATCATGACACCCACATGGCCACATGTACACCGAAAACTTTCTCCCTTCTTTGGTTGCATGTACACCCAAAACTTTGGACCCTCCACTGAAACATGCATTGAAGGGGTGCTCCTGAGGCCAGTTGTTCTCAGGGACCTTGCCTATCCCCTGAAGCCCTGACTCATGAAGATATACAGCATTGCTCACACCCCAGAGCAAAGGACTGATTTCAAGCTAGAGACTGCTCCTCTGCTAACTACCACTGCCTGTGTTCTCTGTAACGTCTGCAAGACTGGTGGGGCCATGTTGGAGAAACCCCCTCCAGTTAGCTCTATGGAATCAGTGCCCTTTTCCTGGACCAACTGAACCAAGCAGAGCAGCACATAGCCAGAGAGATCCGGGATGCCTTGTGCTGGCACATCAACTGCAATGTTAGTCCTCAACACCCACCATCAGGGACAGTTTAATAAGCATTGGTGAATGGTTTCAAAATGATCTTTTTGTGATATTGATAAAGCCTTTTCAAGATATTTTCTATCAGCATTTTTTCTTCTGGCCTATCCAGCTCCACCATACCAATGGGATAGCATACTTTCCCTCCTTGCCCCACTCCCCCATGCTATTTTCCACCAGGCAACCTTTCTCTGTGTATTCCCTAGTGGCATCTACAGATTAGTTGACTGCAGATCTTAACTGCTGTGTTCCCTATTGACATTCACAGGCTAGCTGGGTCTGGGAATGACAATAGGAAGCATGGAGGCACAGGCTTCCACAAAAGGCCAGCACCCGACCTCTGCCCGTGGCTTCCCCAAGGTACTTCTCCCTTGCACCCTTGCTTTTCCCCACTGGGCTACTATTTGGGGCCACCCTGCACTGAATTGCAAGTACATGGCCAGTGGCTTATCACTATGCCAAACAGCCACTGTTCCCCAAACATTCCTCCTTTTCCAGAAGCAGCACAGAAAGCACAGAAAGCATGGATTATGGCAAACTGAAGAACTGTATTAAACTTTATTAAATTAAAGAACTTCAAATAAAGAAATATAAATATCAAATTGTTTAAAGATCAGACTGTTTCTTCTTCTTCCTGCCCCTTTTAAGGGAAGCTTGGTGTGCTCGCTTAGGTGGCAGGACTAGTGGGGAGGGGGAAGAGGGCCATCTTCCCAATCCTTCTCCTGTGGATCCGGATGTGGAATAGTGTTCATGGGAGGTGTGCAGGAATGATTGGCAAGGGGGAAGCGTGCCTGGCCCAGGAACCGCTCCCTGACATAAGCACAGTACAGAGAGGGCTCAGGTGATTTCCCTGGGGGAACCTGGGTGGGCTCCATGTAGGCTGGTGTGAACAGCCGATGCGAATTAGGAAATGCCGCCTGCTCCTGAATAACAATGCTCATAACCGCGGCATGCTCAAGAAAGGAGCTCTGAAACTGGATGGACTGGGATATGCTGCTTTGTCCGTCTCTCACTCATCTCCTTGCTCAACTTCTCAATTACGATGTCCGACTGCTCAAATGCTGCCAGAAGCAGGCCCACCCAGTGCCTTTCCTCCTGCCAGCAGTCCAGGTAGGCCTTGGAAGCAAAGGCCTTGCATTCTGCTGTACTAGCTGCCTATGCTCCCAGAGCATGCCATTAATGGCATTGAGGATCTCATCTGCCTGCCATGTGGTCTCCCCAAGCAGCTCCCTTGCCAAATCCTCCCTGCGCTGCCAGTTGCAGAACCACCGGTCATGGTTCCACTGGGTGACTGTGGCACGGGGTTCCATCCGTGCCCGATGCACTGGCAGACCTGTGGCAACGCAACAAGGAAAGTCATTATTTCAGACCAGCTTCACCCACCTTCCTGCCCCAGTGTTTCAGGCCCACCCTACCCAATTTTCAGCCCTTCACCCACTCAAATGAAATCGGGAATGAGTACCTGGCCTATGTGGCTGCTGTGTGGTTGCTGCAGTGAAATTCCAGCACCACAAAGGAGGGAATCACTATAAAGGAGGGAAGAACATACAGAAATCAACCACAGTCATTCTCCTCCCCCAGCTGCCATTTTGGTTTCCACCCCCACCCGCCTGCCATCCCACCAGGATGATCCCTCCAGGCCACCATCCTGCCATGGTGCCTCCTCCCCGCAGGGCCGCCATGGTGCCTTGCCACGCACTTCCTGCGACTACCATTCCTATCCAGTGGAGCTGTTTCCCAGCGATTTTCCTGCTACTCATTCTCATTCTCCTGGCCACCTGTCAACACAGTAAGCAGCAAACATAACTAGATAATAAACAGAAGGCTTTATCATGCAGCTGTGTAAATGCAAACACACGTCCTGAGTCCTTACCATTCTCCACCTCAACCACCTCCTTTACAAGAGTGGCATCTGGGACCTCCATGCCCTTGACCAGAACCTCAGGGGGCTCCTCAAACAAAGGCTGGCTCTCGAGCTCAGGGGGTTACACTGTGAGAGTCATGGTGTCTATGTCCACATTGACCCATGCTGGCTCCAGGGCGGAGATGGGCATGGAAGGATCTCATGGTTTCTGTGCTGGGACTGGAAGCGGTTGCAGCAGGAGCAGGCAGTGGGGAAGCCATATCCACCCACTCGGTCTCCTGGCAAAGGCACAGTCACATAGGACTGCATCTGCAATGGCTCCATCCACACAGAGGAACGGTCAAGGAGCTCAGAATAGGGTGATGTTTGCCTCCGTTGGCTGGAGGCAAAATTGTTGTCCCGGATCTCCTTGTACCCATGCCTCAAGTCCTTGATCCGCAGCCAGCACTGGTTCATGTCCCAGGTGTAGCACTGCTGCACCATTTGAACTGAGATTTCGTGTAACACCAACTCATTCCTGTAGCACTTCACTAGGGCATATTGGACCTTCTGTGCCCCCCCATAGAGCAATGAAGTCCTTGGTCTAGGAAATGCAGTGCTGGTAGGCAGATCAGTAGGCAGAGAGCAACTGCATGGTGGTGGTGCTGGTTGTTGCCTGGCTGTCAGTTTGAGTCATGACCACAGCGATGGTAATTCTCCGCAAGCCACTATGAAGAATGCAGCAGCTGGGAAACAGCAAGTGTCGGCAGTCATATACTGCCAACCAGGATGAGTTGGAGAAATGCCCATTTAAAAATTTGCGTGGTGGGTTTTTAAGGCAGAAGTTACATGTGTGCCAGCGAGAGTGGAGAGAGGGACCGGAAGTAGTAGCGCCTCAGAACACTCTGGGCTTTTTTGCCCACAACTCTATGGAGCTGGTGGACCTGCACAGAAGATACATGCAACTTAAATGACAGGACACAGATTCACGGGTGCACATTAGCCCTCACGACAGGCTCCGCATGCTCCAGGACCCCACGGTGAGTGGGGGCTGTGTGGCCAGTGGGTGGTGCCACGTGGCCAGTGGGGGCAAACACCTAATAAATGTGATGGTGGACACCCATCTGGTGTGGGCTACCAACTCATTTGTTAACACCCCATGTTGAGGGCTGCAACACTAGGGAGGCTCATTTCATTTACAATCAGAATGAAAAATTTGGTCACAGAGACTCAAAAAAAGGTTGCGACTGTTCAGTCCCCCTTTTCAATTAGTCCCAATTTAAATATTCCCCAGTAGCATTTTGAACACAGTTACTACATCACTTTAGCCAAAGGGGAACCATTAAGAAAATGACTAGATACAGACATGGCTAAAAAAAAGGCAATTTACTAGCTTAGGGAATGTGGCGCTAAACTAAATGAAATGTACAAAACAGGACAGCATAACGAGCTAAAGTAAATTATTTGAGGTATTCCAACTTAATAACATTATTGAAGCTAACAAGGAAGTTTTATAAAGTATGGTTTTTAACCTGAAAATGTCTTTTTAAATATTGTTCTGTGCTCCCATCTTACCCATCTGTTCTCCTGACATATATTTAAACGGCATGCTCTTTGGGGCAGGGACTTTTTTGCAACATGTCTTTATGCTGCTCAGCACAAAGTAGCTGTGGTCAATCACTAGCACTCCTCAGTATTACCAGAATAAGAAGCTGAAAAGGAGACCAGCTGAAATCTACAAGTGCAAGCAAATGCAGAACACTGCTCTTAACTTGCTCCAGCATTTAGAGGTTGCAGCACACACAGTATGCAAAGTCTCTGTTTGGCCAACCTGAGTAGCAAACAGAACAAACACAGAAGCTAGCATCCTGCAATGAACTGATTGTTGTTTATGGGGACTACTAACCTAAACTGGATGGAATCAGAATTATTTCGCTTTATTACATACATCCCCTGTTGCTGAGAGCTCAAGCAACTTTTCTTTGGTGAAAAGAAAGTAGTGCACTATGCCATTTTTTCCAATCTCTCCCTCTCTGCTGGGTCCTTTCCAGCAGCCTTCAAAAATGACACTGTCTCCTCTATCCTTAAGAAGGTCTCTCTTGACCCCTCCAACTATCGCCCCATCTTGCTCCTGTCCTTTGCTTCCAAGCTCCTGGAGCGATCTGTCTACATGCGCTGCCTTGATTTTCTCTCTTCCAATTCCTCCCTTGAACCCCTTCAATAGGCTTCCACTCGACTGAGGCCGTTTTCAGACGAGCGCGGCGGCGCCCGCGCTTGTTTCTTTAAAAAGCCGGCAGCCCGTTCTACACGAGACGCTGCCGCCGAATATGCGCATGCGCGGCCGACGCGCATCCATTTCCGTGCGCGATCTGACCAGGTCGGCGATCGAGGCTGGTCATACGCGGCCGGAAATGGATGCACGTCGGGCCGCACATGCGCGTATTCGGCGACAGCGTCTCGTGTGGAATGGGCTGCCGGCTTTTTTGAAAACAAGCGCGGGCGCCGCCACGCTCGTCTAAAAGCGGCCTTAGACTGCCCTTGCTAAAATCACCAATGACTTTCTTTTAGCCAAGTCTGAGGGCCTCGATTCCATTCTTGTCCGGCTTGATCTCTCTGCCGCCTTTGACACTATTGACCAAGGCCTACTCCTGGATTCACTTCGTTTCTTTGGTTTCCAGGACTCGGTTTGTCACGGATTTGGGAGTCCGCACCCCCACTTTACCAGGTTTGAGTGACTCAGTTTCCCTTGCACACAGTTCTCTTGAATCAGTTCTCTCCCTGGCTAATTCAAGTGTGCCACCATGAAACTCCTTAGTCACACAAGGGCCTGATCCTTCCCGTTTACAGACTCTTTACTCTCTAGGTTCGCAAGAGCTTGAGGGCTCTTGTAACTCACTTGTGTTCCAATATTAGACACTTTCCACTTCTTTATAAAGTACGAAGTATATTTATTGATTACATAAACAAGATAGTTAAACAGAGTGGTAATTAGAAATCAAGGGTAAATATAAACGCATTCCTAACTTATACTGGTTGAGTTGCTAAGTTATTCATCTTACCCCTAGCAAGTCCACAAGTTCTGGTTTCTCAGCCATAAAGGTAATGTCTGGCTGGGCACTTGGCTTTTGAGAGCGGAATCTCTCCCTCAGTTCATGCTGCCCTAGCCTGTTGCTGACAGGCTGGTTATTCGTATGTAGATGTCTCTCCAGCAGCTTTGCAAGCAAAAGTCTCTCCCCTCTCCTATCTTCCTCCCATTTAAATAGGAAGTCAGTTCCTTTGTCTCGGACTTCCCGCCTCAGGGATCATGGTGATCATGGTTCAGGTCACGTACGCAACCCAGGTAAACATGGAAGTTCATTAACGTTTCCACAGGCTGTCTAGCAAGCTAGATGTTTTGAATACACTTTCTGTAGACTGGTGACATGTGAGAGGACTAATTTGAGTTCTACAGTTCTCAGAGTTAACATTACAAACATGTGGAACCTTTGACATTACATAGTGTAAATGTATAGTATCATTACATACATGTGAAACCTTTGGTGCCCCACATTTACCAAACATGTAGTCCTGTGTTACACGTGTGACCCCATGTTTCTCCATGACAGCCCCCCCCCCCGTAAGATAGCATTGTGAAGAGAAACGTCAGTGTCTCATAACACGCTGAGGCTGGCGTCTGGCGTGGGGCTATCGTGTTCCCGTGTTTTCCACCATGTTGTAGTGGAGTAATTCTGTGAATGGTATCCTGCAAGGTACCTCAGTAAGTGTTTGCCTAAGACTGACACAAATGGGTTGAAACGCCATGTTAACAACCTTTGTTCCCCAGTCACAAAGTTTGGCCATCTTTGCAGACTATCTGGCAGCCTGTTTCTTACTGGCTGTATGTCTGTGGCCATCGGAAGTATTATTAGGATACAACAGAGGAAGGGTGGAATAATTTTTACCCTACTGAGCACCACACCTTCGTTGTCTGTGTAACTCTGTATTTCCAAACACTTTTCACCAGGATTAATGCACCAGTGTTGCCATATGGCATTCTTATTTCCCCTTTGGCTGTGATGCTGTGTCTTGATGGCTTTGCATTCCAGCCAATAGCCCAGTCAGAGATTGTGTCTGTGGAGGGGCTATTGTGAGCCGTCTTTCTTGTGCCCCGCCCGCAATTTCTGTTTGTACCCCCAGGATCCCCTGGGTCTGTGTAACCATGTCTTTCTCCTTTTGGGGAGTCTGACTTTGTGACCGGGGTGGGAGAACCTGCAAGTATCCCTTCAGACCTTCCCACATCAAATTCCGGAGGACTTAGGTTGTTGAGTGCAGCGCTTTGAGCCTGGACCCTGTAAACCGTTTCCTCAGTTCCCGTTTCTGCTTCAGTGGTTTTTCCCTGTTCCTGCTTAGGTAAGACAGAGGTGCACAGTTCACTCTTAGACTGTTGCCCCTGGCTTTGTAGGATTACAGGGTTTTGCATTTCTATCCCTGGGGAAGAGATATCCCTAGTTCCCCCCTCCATCCCGGGAAAAGTTTCCTGTACCTTCCTGCCTCCTCCTGAGGTAGAATCCTCCACCTCCCGGCTTGCCTGTAACCCCTTGGGTTCAGTTAGCTGCTTCCCACCTTCTCTTAAGGTAGGACAACGCACTTCCGGGTCATTCTGCAACCCCCTGGTTTGAGTAGCTTTTGCAGCCTCTAACGCTCCCCCTGCGGTGGTTATTATGTTTGATTCTGCAGGATTGGGTCCCTCCTGTGTAAGGTGTGTTGCTAGGTCCTGGGCTTCAGAATCAGTTTGACCCATTTGCTTCACTTCCTGCAGTTCCCCATGTGAGACAGAGATTTGCAGTTCACTCCCCGAGTCTTGTCCTCCCCTTCTGGCTGGTTTGGGGACTCCTGTTTGGGGTTTTGCTGCCCCTGAGTGGAGTTTTCCAGGCAGGGTACAGGACCTGTAAAGCCTTCCTGTAACCTTTCCCCTCCACTAGGGTTGTTCTGTCTCCCCCCATGGTTTAGGGGTAGAGGTGGAACAGAGTCTTGTTGTCCCTCCCCCTCCCTTACCGGGTTGCTCTTCTGCATCCATGTGTTTATATCATTCCCCACTAGCATTTCATTCTGTGCCTTTCTGGGGAGTACGGCCACCTGGATTGGTCCCTTTGCACCTTGCCACTCCAATTCTACAGTGGCAGTGGGCAAAATATCTGTGATCCCCGTTGCCAGTGAGACCACAATCTTTCTATGAGTGTTTATTTTATGTTTTGGGATCAAATCTTCTCGCACCATAACAATTTGTGCCCCATTGTCAATTCTCCCCACACAGTTTATTCCGTTAACTTTGGCAGGTTTGCGTAGTAACTGATCTGCTGTGGGTGTGTTAGGAGCCGTATAGCACTCATTAACAGCTCTGGGGACTGGTTTAAGTACAGACACGAAATTTGCACTAACAGTCCCAATAATCTCAGCCTCTCTGTTAGGGCTATGAAACTCTCTTTTGGGGGGGCATTCTCTTACCATATGCCCTGTTTGTTTACAATTATAACATTGTCTTGGATCGTTAGTAGGGGATTGGAAGGTGTGTGCTCTTTGGAGTCTGGGTGATCCCTGTCTCCCTCCACCCCCATTCTCGTTTGGTTTGTTCTGGGTTAAGTTACTTTGTTCAGAATGTGGATTGTACTCAGTTTGCTTATGGTGAAACCCTTGTTTGGATTTTTCCCCATTATGTGGTTTCTTTTCCCCATTATGTGGCTTTCTTTCACCATAAGCTAAGATAGCATTTTCTGTGAATGCATCAGCCCTTGCCCCTGCCTCTTTGAGATTTGTGATCTCCTTATTCAGCAGGTGTGCTTTTAAATTTGGGCTACACACAGTATAGAACTATTCAAGCAATACAGAGTTAATAATTTGTTTCTTAGTGGCATTCCCACCTGGATCTAGCCATTTTACACCATATTGTTTCAAGATATTAGAAACATCTGAATATGACGTACCCTTTGCCTTCTTGAAGCTGCGTAATTTCTGGCGAAATGTTTCTGGAGTAATTCTGTATGCTTCAAGAACTGCCTGTTTGAAATCATCAAAAGTCAGTCTTGGAGATTCCTCCATCTTTGTGTTGAAAACTTGTTTTGCTTTCGCCGGAAGTTTAGGTAACACTAGTTTGAGACAGAGTCCCTGCGGGATCTGTTCTTGAAGGAAAACATGATGTACGGTTGTGAAGTATTCTTCTATGCCTTGATTTCCCTCATACTGTGGGATCAATGGGGCCTAGTCTCGAATTCTGCCTTCTGCGGTGTTTCCCATATTGCCTAGTGGAGGGAGTTGAGGCTGCATTCCTAGGGATGCCTGTGTCTTCAGGAGATCAATCTGGTGCTGTCTGTCCCATTCTCTTTCCCTCTCTCGTTCTTGTCTCTCCCTCTCTTTGTCCTGTGCTTCCTGTTTCATTTGTTCCATCTTGAGCTCATATTCCATCTTTAGTCTGGCCATTGCGAGTTCAGAGTTTGAGCCTTGTCCCCCTGGCTGCTGGTCAGTTGGAGGGGGGTTTGGGGCCCCGTTTGGGGGTGCATTTCCATTTGCATCTGCTGGTTGTAGGTTGGGTGGAGAGGAACCTGGTGGGGGGGGGGGATTTGCTGCCACCGCCCCACTCCTTCGTGCTCATTTCAAAATCCCGGATCAGCTGTTTCAGTTGCTGCTTTGTTTTTCCCTCTGTTTGGAGGTGACTAGCCTGTGCCTCTTCTCCCAATTCTCTCTTCAAGAGCTTGGAGAAACGCTTTGGCAGCCCTATTTTGGCACTTTCCTTGGCCCAAACTTAAAGCTAAAACAACAAATGTAACACGCTCTGTTTAAGGGTCTGTTTACTCCCTTCTCAGAGCTGATTTCCCAACTCCTGGGGTTTTCAGGCTCTGGAGATTTTTGGGGAATTTACTTCACTCAGAGGAGTCCAGTCAGCTGGGAATGCTCCTCTACTGTCTACAGATTGGTCCACAAGCTGAGTATTTACTCCTTACTCATTGGGGTGCCACTGTCACGGGTTTGGGAGTCCGCACCCCCACTTTACTGGGTTTGAGTGACTCAGTTTCCCTTGCACACAGTTCTCTTGAATCAGTTTATCTCACTGGCTATTTCAAGTGTGCCACAATGAAACTCCTTAGTCACACAAGGGCCCGATCCTTCCCGTTTACAGACTCTTTACTCTCTGGGTTCGCAAGAGCTTGAGGGCTCTTGTAACTCACTTGTGTTCCAATATTAGACACTTTCCACTTCTTTATAAAGTAAGAAGTATATTTATTGATTACATAAACAAGATAGTTAAACAGTGTGGTAATTAGAAATCAAAGGTAAATATACGCATTCCTAACTTATACTGGTTGAGTTGCTAAGTTATTCATCTTACCCCTAGCAAGTCCACAAGTTCTGGTTTCACGGCCATAAAGGTAATGTCTGGCTGAGCACTTGGCTTTTGAGAGCAGAATCTCTCCCTCAGTTCATGCTGCCCTAGCCTGTTGCTGACAGGCTGGTTATTCGTATGTAGATGTCTCTCCAGCAGCTTTGCAAGCAAAAGTCTCTCCCCTCTCCTATCTTCCTCCCATTTAAATAGGAAGTCAGTTCCTTTGTCTCGGACTTCCCGCCTCAGGGATCATGGTGATCATGGTTCAGGTCACGTACGCAACCCAGGTAAACATGGAAGTTCATTAACGTTTCCACAGGCTGTCTAGCAAGCTAGATGTTTTGAATACACTTTCTGTAGACTGGTGACATGTGAGAGGACTAATTTGAGTTCTACAGTTCTCAGAGTTAACATTACAAACATGTGGAACCTTTGACATTACATAGTGTACATGTATAGTATCATTACATACATGTGAAACCTTTGGTGCCCCACATTTACCAAACATGTAGTCCTGTGTTACACGTGTGTGACCCCATGTTTCTCCGTGACACGGTTCTCGAATGGTTCTCTGTATCACTCAAACTGCTCCTTCAATACCTCTCTTGCTGGTACCTCGTCTGCATCACTCCTCCTCTCTGTGGGAGTTCCCCAAGGCCCTGTCCTGGGCCCTCTTCTTTTCTCCCTTTACACGCTTTCTCTGGGCAAACTCATTGAATCTCAGAGCTTCCAGTATCACCTGTGTGCCGATGACACAACTCTCTCTCTCCACCCCCATGGTCTCCCCCTCCATCCAGTCTTGTATTGCAAACTGTCTCTCGGACATATCTGCTCGGATGTCTCACTGCCAACTCAAGCTTAATATGGCCAAGATGGAACTCCTCATCTTTTCTCCAAAATATTCCCCTCCCTCTTCCCTCAGTTTCCATTGAGGAGGTCACCATCCAGCCTGTCCCTACAGCACATAGTTGGGATTCATCTTCAACTCCTCCTTGACATCTCAGATTCAGGTTGTTGCCAAGTCCTGTCGCTTCACTCAGTATGCAAAAATCTGGCCTTGCCTTACTGCTTCCACTGCCCAAACCTTAGTCCATGCTCTAGTCATGTCTCACCTTGACTGCTGCAACTTCCTCCTTACTGGTCTCCACTGTTCTGATCTCATCCCCTTCATTTCCATTCAACGCTCTGTTGCCAAGATCATTCACTTTGCTCATCACTTTGACAATGTTCAACCCCTCCTCTTCATCCTACACTGGCTCCCTCTGCCTGAAAGTATTCAACACAAGCTCGTTTCCTTTTCCTTCAAGGCTCTTCATGGTCTTGCTCACCCATCTCTCTCCACACTGGTTTCCCACCACATTCCCACCCAGGAGTTTGGCTCCTCCTCTACCCCCACCCTCACCTGCTCACGATTCCCTTGCGCTCAAAACATATTTAACCCTTCTACCTTACTGCCTCTCATACCTAGAACTCCCTGGACACATTCATTCTGCTCCCTCCCTTCTGAAAACCTACCTCTTCCATTAGGCTTTTCCTACCTTATCATGAGGAGAAAATTACCACATCTTTCCTGCCTCACTCAGAATCCTTCTCTTCCCTGTAATTAAGACCACTTTCTGACATGTGTTAATACGCACGTCAGTGCTGACAGAAAGTCCAGGACTCAAAGGCAGCTTCCATCTTGTGAGAAGGGTGGAAATGAGGATCTTTGCCAGCAAATACGCACATCCAGCAGGGATGGGGAAAGGAACTCTGCTGGATGCGCATGTTTGCTGGCAAACATCTGCATGTCAGCCCTTCTCATGAGAAAGAAGCTGTGCATCATTTGAGTCCCAGACTTTCCTGTGGTGCCGACAAGTGCGTATTAATGCACATGAGAAAGCACCCTAAGTTAAGCACGTGCACCTGCAACTTCATAAATCTCTCCTTGTCTTTCCTTGTGCTCACCTTTCCCTTGTCTCCTTCCCTTGTTTTTCTCAGATTCCAAGCCCCTTGGGGTAGGGACATGTCTATAACTATTGATTGTACAGCACCAGGTTCATTGGTGGAACTATATAAATTATTATTAATAATAATTTCTAGATCCTTATGGCCACAAATGTCAGAATAAACGCCCAAAGCAGGACATCAATTGCCATGATTTGTTACGATGCAGTGAAAATACATTTAATGAACCTTCACTTTTAAATTCTCAATTCCTTTTCTTTTAAGTCCATTTTATTTTTTTCTTTTAAAGTCTTTTAGGTTTCTTTTCTCCATAGTACACTGCTATAAGATACTGATAGACAAAAAAACATTGTTTCCAGTTCATGTGGTATTGCTTCAATGATGTTTTGAATGGCATGGTACAGCACAAAGCCTCAGGACATTTCAACACATCCTCAAAGCACTGTTGCATGGAAGAGCATTGACATGGTTATCTGGTTACAGCTTGAATCATGTCAATTTACAGCACAGAGATGTTGGGAAGAGTTTTCCTTCTCTCCACATCTGTTGGTTTTCTCACAGGGAGAAGTGACCCAAGTCACTTAGTTATCATGAAAAGGCTGACAGACCCTTAGCTCTAAGGAGGTGCAAGTTTTAATACAACACACACTTGTCTAACGCTATTGGAACATTCACATTTAATTTTCTAGCAGAGTGAGACTTCTGAAGGGAGTCTACTTCTGTTTTGCAGAAATCCTGTTGAGGGGCAAATACACAAAAGCATACAAAATTAAATTCAGCATGTTCCCAGAAAGGCTTACTTTCATTTGATACATTTTAAATCTAGAGGTAGTCATCTTCCATCATATGTAGAGGAATTAATGCTGAATACAAGATCCTAGAGAGGTTAGACAGCTGTCTGTCGGAGATATTGTAACTGTAGTCCTCCTGTATCCAAGTTGGGAGTTGGACTACTAGCTGACCCTCGATGTCCCTTCCAACTCCAAGATTCTACTTTCATTTGTACTTGGAATATACAAAAATGCACATAATTTGCTCAACTGTGCTGTAATTCTAAAGCTAACAGCTTTTCATTAGTGACATTAGTGAAAACAATGTCAACAAATAAGCAATTGGGAGGTTGTTGTGTATAATGGGTGGAGTACATTGTGAGTCAGAATATATTGCATTCCAGTCCACGTCTATCACAGACACTGTGAAACTTTGCATAGGCTTCTGTTATCAAACTGCTGCATCATCACAAGACCCACTTCAGTGGGGCTTACACTGGTGCAGGACTTAGAACTGTCAGGGCCAGTCCCATGGTTTGTGAGGCCATGTGCGAAGTCTTGGTGCAGGGCCTAGTTTGCATAATTACGCCCCACCCAATTATGCAAATATGTAAATTTACATAAAATGTACTCCCTCTGGGCAGGAAAGATTCCCATTCTCCACCCCTCCAAGCAGCCATGGAGAAGCATGGCCTCCCCATGCTTCTCCACCCCCTACTCCTCCACCCCCGGTTTGGCACCCCTTGGCTGTCTTACCTGGCACTCAGCTGAACGGCCATAGCCAAGCATGGCCTCCCAATACTTCCCACCCCCTCACCTCCCCAGCAGAGCATCTACAACCACTCCCCAGGAGTGGTTTCACTGCAGGGGCAGCCGGGCAGACAGTGAGGGAAGCACAGAAAGACTGACTGCATCCGCTGCCTTACTGGGGCGGGGGTGAGCTGAGCCAGCCTGGCCTCCATGGCCTGTTGTTTCTTGCTGCCGGTGCCACCTGTGCCTTGTGCACACATGCGGTGCGACTGGTCCGGAAGCGCTGCTATCAAACACACAAGACACCCAAACTGCAGCCAGCCTATTAAGCACATTATGCCATGAAAAGAGACATATATATAACCAGTTCAGTTGTGCCTCCATAAACAATTCACGCTGCCCCCACCCAATAACCAGTTCATTTGCGCTCCCACCCCCCCATATAATGAATTCACACTGCCCCCCACGCATAACCATTTCATTTGCACCTCCGGAGCAGCGTGAATTGATTATATGGGAACTGGTTATGGGGTGGGAGTTTAAAGACAGTATTCCTGTTAACAATAACTTCATTAAGAAGAGTTAGTGAAATAGCAGCCATAACCATCTCAGAACCGTATCTGCAGATTTATTTTCCAAGACAGAATAGATATTGCTTTACATCCTAAATTCCTACCTAAGATAGTATAAGTAAGACAGTTGTGAGAATGTGACCCTTTTAACACGGGTCTCTCCCAGCCATGAACAAGCAGATTTCTGCATGTTCATGGGTCGGGGAGCCCTGTGTGAACGACGTGGTGTATGTGCCCATGATGAGTGGGGGTACGCGTGCGCCTAACACGCACCCCACTCACCCCCATGCATGGAGCAACCGGGGGAAACGGCGGTTACCCCGTGGGTGCGGATGAGTGGGGGGTGAGCAGGGATGCGTGTCCAGCCGTGCGCACGTGCCCACCCTGCAGAGCCATGTAAAAACAGCCTGTGAGGAGCCACTCGAAGAACAGAAGGTTGCTGCCTTGTAAACAAGGTTCTTAGAGATGGCTCCTAACATTCTCACAACACCCACCCTCCCTTTCAGCCCCGCATGGAATTTTCTTATATGCCTAGAAAGGGTTGGAAGGAACTGTCATTCTGAGGGGGAGAGTGCTTTTTATACTAGAGAAGTTCGAGACCATCACGTGGTCTATTATTTGACTAGGGTGAGTCTGCACAACCCAGTCATGAGAATGTGGAAGCTATCTCGAAGAACCTTCTTTACAAGGTGGTAACCTTCTGATCACTCACTCACATAAACAAACAGCTTTATCTCCCTGTCCAGGTGTCCTGCTGCTACAGCAGCACTACTAACAGGCAGAAGCAGGTGAGGGATGGGGACCAAAGCCAGAGAGGGGAGGCAGAAGAACTTATTGAGGGAGTAGCTGGCTGCAGCCTGCCTCCCAACCAGCCAGACCCAGCTGGCTGCGGTCGCACATGTGGCACATGCTTGGGACCAGCCCTGAGAACTGTTACTCAGAACTTTACAAACAGACACAACATGACAGCAGAATTGGGCCCTTTCCTTTGTACAGCACGTGGACAATACTTAAAAGACAAATTGTTCAAATGTAAGTACTTAAAATCATAGGGTGCAATCCTGCGGCCCTCACAAACAATGCCTACGCGAGGCGCATTGCAAGAACACCAGCACTCAGGCACGCATGCGCACCATGTGTGCCGCAAGCCACACAGAGCAACAGTACATCCCTTCCGATACAAGCCCTCAAGCCCACATACCCTGCAGCCCTGGGGATGGAGCAGGAGCTGGGCCTGCTCCATCCCCCAGACTTCAGTGGGGAGGGGGGGGCGCCATTGCCCTGAGTGGCTTGCTGCATGCACAGCGTGCATGCACACCTGAGCGCCCACTGTCCAGATCAATACTGCGCCGGCAATACTGCACCCATACTATTTAAACCAGCCTTAAGACTGTGCGGGAAAGGTAAGATGTTTTGTTACTGCTTTCACTCGTTTTCTCTGTTGCCTAAAATGTTCATAACATTTGTTGATAAATGCAAAGTGATGTATATAGGAAAAAATAGTCCTAACTATACATAACACAATGCGGGATTCCAAATTAGGGGTTGCTACTTAGGAAAAGGATCTTGGAGTCAATGGGGGCAATCCCATGCCCTGTGCACACTATGGACATCCTGCGCACACGCGTACAAAGCACACGCGCACGCATCTCCATAGGGATTGCATTGTTCTGTGCGGATCCCATGCAGGATCCCATGCAGGGCTCTCACGCTGATCCCGCTTGAGACTGCGGTCATTGGGGATAATTCAGTGAAAACCTCAGTTCAGTGTGCAGCACCAATCAAAAAAGCCAAACAGAATGTTAGGAATTATTCATAAAGGAATAGAAAATAAAACAGAAAATATCGTAATGCTGTTATATAAACCTATGGTGTGACCACACCTTGAATATTGTGTTCAGCGCTGGTCTTTCCACGTCAAAAATATACAGTAGACCTAGAAAAACTGTAGAGAAGGGCAACTAAAATGATCAAGGGTATGGAACAGCTTCCATATGAGGAGAGACTTGATAGGTTATGGCCAGGGCCCCGATTCTTCTGCAATTTTTTTCCCCAAAATTCTGCGACCCCAAATTGAAAATTCTGCGACCCCAAATTGAAAATTCTGCAACCTAACAAAGTTACAAAACAAGTCTAGTAAAATTAAAACTATCAGATGGCGATCCATTTCCTTGTACCAATGAATAAAAAAGTCTGCTTATAATTTTTTCTGTGTATGGGTATTTCAAATATCAGGC
>QEPC01009544.1:913150-928260 GCA_003113815.1 Sphenodon punctatus
CCCCCCCAGCGTGAAAGAAAGAGCGCGCAGCAGGTAAACTTAGCTGAGTCCCTGAGGCTGGAGAGGAGGCGGCGGCAGCTGAGAGGCAAATGGCTGACACAAACTTTTTTCCTTGGGTCATGCAAGCCACTGATTGGCTCACCGGTGAGCCAATCAGGGGCTCACTACCAGTGAGCCCATCAGGGGCTTGCTTTATTGCTCACTGCGGGTGAGTCAAAGCAAGCCCCTGATTCACCGGCAGTGAAAGGGAAATCCGTGGGAATTACCCTGGTTTCTGCGCTAATCCTGCCTAAGGCAGGATTCTGCGCAAAAACCGCGAATCGCGGCAGCGCGTTTTGCTCGGGGCCCTGGTTATGGCTCTTCAGCTTGGAGAAAAGACGACAGAAGGGATAGGACAGAAGTTTATAAAATAATGAGTGGTGTTGAACAAATAAATAGGGAGCTGTTATTTACCCTCTCAACCACCACAACAACTAGGGGACACTCTATGAAACTAACTGTTAGCAGATTGAAAACAACCAAAAGGAAGTACTTTTTCCATCAATGCACAATTAACCTGTGGAACTTGTTGCCAGAAGATGTTCTGAAGGCCATTAATATAACTGGGTTCAAACAAGTATTGGATAAGTTCTTACAGGATAAGTCCATAAATGGCTATTAGTCAAGAAAGTGCAACCTTTGACTGTCAGGAACTGGGAGTAAACAGCAGGGAATGGATCACCCCATAGCTAGGACTGCTGCATACGTTAGTGAAGCAAATAAAGGGTCACATTTGACATGTAATTTGGTTGCAGACAGAATGCTGAGCTCAATGGGCCATTAGTCTGACCCTGTATGGTATTCCATTTGTTTTGTTTGCTAACAAATTTACCCTGGAGACAGTACACAGAAATTGACCAAGTTCCAGAGATAACTAGACTACTACTAACCATCTTAGAAATGTTCTACTTGCAGAAATTGAGTCCACAAGCCATTACTATAAGCTTGGTACACAGAGGATATGTGATGGATGAAGCGGGAAGGCCAGCTGTTGAAGCAACAGTGGCGCTGCTCTCGTACTGAAGTTGACAGACTGTGACATAGAGTCAGTTTACATACCCATACTGTGGCTGTGCGGGCAGCAAAGAAATCTTTCTTTGCTGCCCTCATTGTGTTCGCAAAGTCAGGTCCAGCTGAGCTTTTCTAGGTGGTGAGGGGGCTGGTCAATCCTGCCTGCCTCCGCCTGGAACCAGAATGATCTAGTGCTCACTGTGACTTGTTTGTTGACTTTTTGTGGATAAAACTGCTCAAATTTCTCATGGTTTCGACGCCACGCTTTTAACAGTAAGTGAACCAGAGGTAGTTGTAGCCCCGTCTTGTCCTGTTTTATGGGATCAATTTCAGTGTGCATCACCCTCTGATGCAGAGGATGTTCTGGGAGCTGTTCAGGCCACTCATTGTGAACTGGACCCATGCCCGTCCTGGCTGGTTAAGGCCAGTTGGGAGACGTTAGGGCCATTGCTGGCCGGGATAGTCAGCACCTCCCTTAGGAGGCAGCGGTGCAGCCTCTGCTCAAAAAAACATCACTTGATGTTGATGCCCTGGCCAGTTATCGGCCACTCTCTAACCTTCCTTTTTTAGGGAAGGTTATTGAGCGGGTAGTGGCTCATCTGGACCAGATCAGTTTCCTAGATCCCTTGCAGTCTTGCTTTTGTCCGGGTTATGGCACTGAGACTGCATTTGTAGCCTTGGCTGACGACCTCTCCCATGAGTTGGACCAGGGTCATTCAACCCTGTTGATCCTATTAGATCTCTCAGCTGCATTTGATACCGTTGATCATGAGCTGCTGGTGACACGGTTGCGGGACCGAGCCGGAGAGGGAGGTACTGTTCTTGAATGGTTCTGCTCTTTCCTGGCCGGAAGACCTCAACGTGTGGTGCTGGTGATTGTTCATCTTTTTCCCGGGACATCACATGTGGAGTCCCACAAGGTTCTATCTTATCCCCTCTCTTATTCAACGTGTACACGCAGCCTTTGGGGGAGGTCGTCAGAGGGTTCAGTGTCATCAATATGCTGATGACATCCAACTGTACCTCTCTTTTTCTGCAGACCCAGGCCCAGCAGTCTCGTTGCTTACCCATTGTCGGTCAGCTGTGGGGGATTGGATGAAGGCGAGTCGCTTGAAGCTGAATCCTGACAAGAAGGAGATGATGCTTGGGGGAAAAGCCGGGGGAGTGGTGGCCCCCATCATAGATGGGGTCTGTCCTCCACTGGTATCTCAGGTGCACAGTCTGTGGGTGCTCCTAGACCCACAGCTCCACCTGGATGTCCAAGTGGCAGCTGTGTCGAAGGGCGCATTTCTCCAATTACATCTGGTGCGACGGCTTAAGCCGTATGTCTCAGACACAGACCTTGCCACTGTTATTCATGTTTTATTACTTCAGGATTGGATTACTGTAATGCACTTTACATGGGGCTACCCCGGCGACAGCCGGAGACCGCAGCTGGTGCAGAATGCGGCGGCTCATTCCTCAGGGGAACGAGTCGTCGCGAGCACATTACACCAGTGCTCCATTCTCTGCACTGACTGCTGATAGACTGCCAGGCCCGATTCAAGGTGCTGGTTCTGAACTTTAAAGCCCTAAACAGCCTGGGCCCCGCTTATCTGCAGGATCGCCTCACCCTCCAGGTTCTGGACCAGCCCCTGTAGTCGGCTGGGGCACCCTCCTCAAGATTCTCCGTATCTCCCAGGTGTCAACTATGAGGAGGGAATTCTCGGTGGCTGCACCATGGCTGTGAAACTCCCTCCCGCTGGAGGTCCGCCTATCCCCGGACCTCCCCTCTTTCCAATGATATTGCAAGATCTGGCTATTCCACCAGGCTTTTGGTGAGGGAGATGGGTGATGGGTGGGAGGAGTTGGGTAAGGAATGGGAAATTATGTTTTTATGCTCTGCCTGGGTTATTTTAATGTTTTGTGTTTTTATTGGTTTGTTTTAAGATGTTGCGAGTTGCTTCGAGCTGTGAAAGCAGGAGGGGGCAGCAAATAAATTTAGATAAATAAATTAAATAAAGAAGCAGCAACTTATTTTTCTCCATGTAAGGCACAAAAAAGCAAACTTTTGTGGTAATGGTCTCAGTGTAAACATAAAAACAAAGAAAATTCACTGTTACATATAAAATTTCAGCAAAAAATAAATCAATCAGCGTGCGTGCCAACAGAGGAACAGAGAAGCCCATACATGGAATGAGCATAAGTGGCATCAGCCCATATTTGCAACATTATTTTGTATGGTCTGTGTGTAAATTTTGGTAAGACAACAAACTTACTGATTATTTTGTGAGCCTCATACGTTTGCATAAAACTGTCCATTATGGGTTCAGTTCCAACTTCACAGAAGTAAATGGGAGTTTAACCGTTGACCTCAATAGTGTCAGAACTTACACCCTAAGTACTTCAGAAAGAGCTGAATTTCTCTCTACTTTTTCCACAGTAGGAAACGGTATAACCACCATTCTGCCCATGCTCAAGCACTAATTTAGTTATCTAAAGCTTTATGAATAACTTGACTAGACTGGGATTTCCACCACCAGTGCAGCCTAAAACTGGTGCCATTTACCTAGATTGGATTGCTTCAGAATCAGACACAACAACAAAATGCTGTCAGTTATGTGCTGCATGAGAGGGGGTAGAGGAACTAGTATTATTATGTATTTAAATTAAGGGATTTATTTTTAAAAGAAATTTCACAGTAGTAGTTTCATTTGAGGCAAGTGAAAACCTTAAACTCACTTGTAAAAGCCAGTTTAGAATGGCCAAACAGATGCAAGAGAAATATCGTTGTATACAAGCGTGTGAGAAGATCATATATTGAAGATCATAATCCTCCGAAAAATGGAGATTCACACATGCTATAAGCAGCTTATAAGAGTGTAAGGAACATAAGCATGCTTGAATCTCCATGAAGGAACAGGCTGGGAGAAGTTACCACGACACACTAGGCAAATCAGCTGAAGTACACAACTGAAATAAAGTTTTGATAATGGACGCAACATACACAGTTTAACCTAGCTGAACTAAAGCTCGGAAAGAGAAACGTTGCACTAACCCATCCTGTGCTGAGGGAACTTAACACCAAAGTACTAAAGTATGACACTAATTCTTTCTGACCTACTTGTAAGACCTGGCCATTCCGTCTGGCCTTTGGTGGGGAAGATGGGTAGGGTGGGATGGGTCGGTACGGTTAGGGGATAAGAAGTTGTTATAATCCTCCTTATGTTGATGTTTTTATGTTTTTTAAGTTTTATTGCTGTAAGCCACCTCAAGCCACTGTACGAGAGGGGCAGGGTATTAAATGTATTTAATAAATATAAATAAATTATTTATTTTCACCTCTACTGTCATCCTTTTATTTCTGGCATGCAATTCTTCGATCTACAGGATTGACTAAGTAGTACTAGCATTTAAAATATTTTTAGACCTTGTAAAGGATTTAATTTTTTACCTGGATGCTTACATGACAGAGATGGAGCATTTAGTATTTTACAAAAGAAAATGGAGAGAGGGAGAGAGAGAGAGAGGTCACTAGCTCTTATAGCCAGTAGAGCTTCATTTTTGCACCAACTTACCATAAAACCAGATTTGAGACACAGAGCATGAAAATTCAACACCCAAGGGGCTGACTCTGGATTCAGTATGAATTTGGGGAAAGGATGAGTTAATGGTTTGTGACACCAGCTTTATCAGAAATATCTCCTGCAATTCATTCTCAACTTTTCTTAAGACAGTAAATTCAAAACTTATCACCATCCTCCAAAATAATAAATGAATAGGCAAGAGTGATGCTGGTAATGTTACTTCACTTGGACATGCTAAGCGTAACAAATACATAGCATTTTAACATATGCACAGGAGGTGAATGGGACTTCCCCTAAAGCCCCCATTTCAATCAAGTATCTCACAACAAATAATAATAGGCCTCTTGTGGTTATTTTCTGCTTGCTAATACGCCCAGGCAGTACATTCTAAATATTAACCATCTGGTTGCTTGCCACTTTCATTGTTATTGAAACTGACTATTTATAAATGCATCTTCAAGAATCAAAACCACTGACTAGCTTAAAATATATGGCTTTCCAGAGGCAAAAAGAGACCTGCATACATAATCACAGACAAGTTCAAGTACAGTTAAAAAAAATATATTCCACAAACTAATTCTGTTAATTGTAAAGTGTATTTTTTAAAAATACATTTATAACAACCGTGGCAGCATATGGAGGAGGAGAACAAGACTAGGTTAGATTTCCAATAATTCAGAAAAAAAGCTCAAGGGACTGGTAATAGGATAGGATATGCCGCTTTCATCTATCCCACTAGTTCAAATCCACCTCAAAGAAGTGGTGATCAAAAATACTTAAGTTATGCTGGCTCTTTGACCTGGGTGAAATGGTAAAAAAAAATATGTAAGAACGGCCACACTGGCTCAGATTACCAGTCCATCTAGCCCAGTATCCGGTCTCTGACAGTAGTCGATAGTAGATTGTTTCAAGCCTACATCCTAGGCCGTTTTCACACAGATGCCCCCTCCCTCGCTTCTCACACTCGTGTGCAGGTGTGGGGGCACCCATGTGAACAACACGGCAGGTGCAGGGGGGAGCCACCTGTGGGAACACCACAGGTGGTGGGTGGGGGTGCATGCACACTCCCACACTCCACTGACCTCCACCCATCACCCACGCACAGAGCAATGGGCACCAATGACTGATACTCCATGCATGGAGATGGGTAGAGGTTTGTGGGAATGCAACCCCACCCACCACGTCTCCCATGCACCCACCTTGGTTAGAAAAGGGCCTTAGTAGGCATGTGCCCCATCACAAATTAGCACCGGCTGGCACCCTTGCCAGCGAAGAAACCAAAAAATACATGGACTATGAACACTAGGTGATATGCAGGAACGTGTACCACTGTTGCTCGTGTTCTACAGATAACTATTATAAACAGTTAATACACTTTAATGGGAAAGAATTGGGAATACTAGAGTAGAAAGCCCAGCGACGAAAACCCGCTTTAATGCTCTAATAGCCCTCAGACAACACAACACACAGTACTATGGGACCTGTTCCAAAGACCACTGAAGTCAACAGAAAAATAAAATTCTCCCACTGATTTCAATAAGGTTGGTACAAATCCAGTAAGCCCAAAGATAACCATTTTTCAACCTTCCTTTCTTAGAGGGATTGGGATATTCATCTTGAAGTAAGGCTATTGGAAATAGTATAAAGTTGATATTGGAAAGATTTCCTTGGAAGAGAGGAAAACTATAAGAAGCAGCAAGTATACCCATAACAGACACTAATCAGTTCAAAACTGGGAGACGCCCTGGCCAGTTCTGAGCTAGTCACTCATGCCAAAATATAAACATTAACCCTAATTCTACATATGTACTTATTTAACCAGCCTAAAACCGCAAATGTGAGGATATTGTTTGTGAACAAAATATGAGTTCCCTCTTCACTTCTCCTTTGCCTGACTTACATGAAATGTACACACACATTTTTAAAGTTTTTTTTTTAAATCTTTCAGCCCATATCTTAGTTTGGTATAGAAATCCAGCCAAGACCTCTCTGCTTAAGAGTTAAGATAATGTGTTTCCAGTCACTCCCAATTGAAATTTCTATGCATGGAGATGCCCTTTGAAACAAGAATCACTTGCACCTACATCAGCAGCCTCAACTCTCCTTTTGGATTACTTGCAAGTAGTTGGATACCCAAGCCAAGTACTGTCTAGCTCTAGAAGTTATAGTTTGATCATCTACATTAGAGAGTAGCTTTTTATAAGATACATTTTAACAAAACCTATGTAACAGTAGCATATAAAACCTGTTTTTGCCAAGATGTTTTTACCCTAAGAAAGCTGATGATCTTTTCTAGTCAATATTCCCTCCGTCCTCAAATTATATTCACAGTGCCTACAAGGACAGTACTACGCTCTAGAAGAGGTCAGAGTAACAAAAGAAAGACAAACAGATACAATCATATATAAGGGACTGTAGCTTTAACCTTTGCGGGGAGTGGGGGGAGGGACACAACTACTAATGGGTAGCAGGTGAGTTTAAAAGAAAAACAAACAAGTCCCATGACAAATTCTAGGACAGAGTGGTGATTATAACGAGGGATTCCCCCCCCAATAATTGGTTGCTAATTGCAATGTATCATAGCTACATAATGTCATGGCTACTGCATTCATCCTGCTAGTGGTACCTGAAGCTGATGCTTTGAAGTTAAACTGATTTTGGTTTGCACATACATTATTGACCATTGACTCGCATCCAAATAACTTGCTTATGACACTACAGCATCCATGGACATAGACAAGCTTCTGTCAATCTTAGCAGCCTGTCATTTTAAAATGAGTGCCCTTCTCCTCCTTGGCAGAATTTATGGACCCCAAAATTAAAGTAACGGGAGGGGGAAGAAGATGGAAACCAGTTTGTCCGGTATTTCAGGGCTGGGGGCGATCTTATATTCACACAGGTCCAAAAAGCTGTCACGCCTACCCCTGGGTGAGAGCAATCCTGCCCAGCCCTGAGTGCCAGCCTAGCTGCAGAAAATGCAAGTCAGTGGGGGAGGGGTGCATTTCCTTGCAAGCCGACATTTTTCAAAAGTTTAAGCGGATTCACAGAGGAGAGAGGTGGGGAGGGAAACTGGGCGGCTGCCGCCTCCAGCTCCAGCAGCCTGGGCTGTCTCAGGCCCGAGCTGAGAGCAGCCCCCTGTCAAGGCATCAGCTCTGTAGTTCAGGGTTTTGCTACCGACTGAGAGCACTTCCACTCCGGCTCTGACAGACGCCTGCCTTTCCCTCCCTCCCACCGACCCCCCATCACCCCTTCAGGTGGCCGCCGGGCAAACTTCTCCCCCTCGTCAGCTCTGCAGAGCGGCCGCCAGGAATTTCCCACAGCCTGGGCTCTTACCTCTTTCTGTTTGGGGTCCTGGGGATAGACGTCGGGCGGTCCCAGCCGGGGTCGTTTCAGAGGTCTCTGCTCATAGCTGAGAAGCCCGAAGGCGGCCATGATCTCTCATGTTAGCCGGCAAAATGAATGAGAGTTGGAGATGGAGCAGGCTCTGAGCACCAGGGAGCAGCACTTTGCAGACAGACTCCCTCGCTCGCTCTCCTACAGGGGAGGAAGAGAGGCAGGTTGGATGCTGCTGTCTCCCTGAAACCACACGACTTCCCCCCCCCCTCTCTCAGGCGCCTGCCAAACAAGTGCCCCGGCAACTGGGGAGCGGGCAGGGGGAAGGGAACGCAGTGCACTGGGACAGCAGCACGGCCCCCTGGGGATTGTTTGATTTGGTTATTTCTACCCCTCCTCCCCATTCAAGCCAGCCCTCTCTCAGGCTAGGACATTTTCACTAGGGAGAAGATTCCCTCCCCCCAATGGGGAATTTAAAGAGATTTCACTGGGGAAAGGACACCCACAGACAAGTCACTCTGCGTGGAGGGAGAAGCTTTGAAAAACTGCCTGTAAATGTAAATCCAAGATGAAGGGGTGGGGGGATGTCTGACTGAATTTGAAACACGCACAGATGCCTTCCCCCTTCAGAGAGGCAGGTTTAAAAAAAAAAAAAAAAGTTTAAAAAGATACTGGTAGAAAATTAATCCCCAAAAGAGAAGAAATTAAACCTCAAACTAATTGAGATGAAGGAGATTGGCTTATCCCAGAAAATTGACTGATATCATGGCTTGCAGCAAACATCAGAGGACAGAACTTTTTTTTTTTTTTTTTTTTAAAGTATCATTTGGCGATTTCTGGGGTGAAGCGTTTTAACAGCTAATATATCTCTTGTCCCCTATGCCTTGGCCACCTACCTACCAGTTAACAGTTCTGTAGGAACCTCTTAACAGTTCTGTAGGGAAATCTCACTCCCTTTTGTGCATGAGTCCACTGTCCGTCCCTAAATAGTGTTGTCCAAAGGTGAGCACAAGTAACATTGGAGTAAGATAGAGGAAGGAATAGCAGGTGAAAGTGTGCATTTATAAAGTGGCCTGGCCCAGCCCTGACTGCCTTAGCAATAAACCCCCTTTCCCAGGTGCTTTTCACTATATATAGAAATAATAAGAGAGAGATGGACTCTGAAAAATAGGTAGCAATAAGTCCCCTTTTTCTAGGGAGTAGGAGGACCCTTCTACTGTACCCCATTTTTGAGTAACAATGCTAATTTAATTCCAAAATGTATGTGTTCATATCAGGCATACGGTTGTGAAGCTCCTTTGGTGGGTGTATTATTTGGGATGTTGAAGGGAGGCCACCCAGGACCCAATTTTGAGAACATCTATGCATATGCTGCCAATGCTTACCTGAGTATGGTTGCACTGAACACACTGGATTTACAGGTGGGTAAGTGACAGTGTTTTTAGTGCATGTGTTAACATTTTCCAGAGCAGAGCCCCAGGCAGTGTACTTGCCTCTTCTAGATCAGGGACCTGTGTTTGCTGCATTTTCCCCTTTAGTGGCAATGGGGAGAAGACCCATTGCCACTACTCTTTGTAGTCTGAGGCATCGGTGCAGCCAAATAAAGCCTCATCAGGGTCAGTGAGTGCTTTGACCCACAAGAGACCTGTGCTAAGACAGGCCCTGTTGGGAATTTTGCATAGGGCCCTGCCAAGCCCCACAATTCCTAACATCGCTTCTGCCTATGATGAGTGGGTTGTAGAAATAAGCCCAGCTGTTGTGAACCAGGTTAATTCCTCTTAGATCACATGACTGTGTTTTAGAGAAGCACCTCCCCACCCATCATGTATGTTACAGGGCTGCATAGGGTGCCAATGTGATCCTGCAACAAGCCTGATGGGTGAGCAATGGGTGGGGAGGGATTTGTCTAAAAACACCAAATGTTAAAGAGTTGTGAGAAGTATGACAGTAGTATGACACAGAAATCTGGCAAGTTCTGTTAATTTCAATGGGATTCAAACCAGCACAGAGTTCCTTGACACCAATGCCACGTGGCTTTGGGATCGTCCTCTGACAGCCACTGTATACAAGGAGTAACTTTATTACAACAGTATGATCTCTAAAACTAATGTGCTTCATTGTAGAACCTCTGCCTTGTACCTTTGTTTCCTCACCTAATACAGCTCTGAAGGAACCGTATACCTATCTTCAGAATTCACCACATCTCCTTATCAGCCTGATATGGAAAGGCAGCATATACCAGGAGTGGCCAAAGCTCTAAATCACAAGATGCACATGTAACGTCCCCTGCTTTGTGGCTGGTTGGCAGAGCCAGTGCTCTGAAGTCTTGACTGCTGAGATTCTGGGAAGCAGCTATGGCTGGTTTTAGATGAAACAGTACCATGAAAGTCCACCCAGTGATACGTGTGGTATACCCGGTTAAAAGTGGCGGTGGGCGGGTGCGCGTTCCCACAACCCACGCACCTCAAGGCCATCTCCCTGCACAGATAAGGTGGCCATACTTCCCCTTTAAAAAAGGATGCTTATGAAAAATACATGGTGCAGGGCTACAGTGGAACCAATGCAGCCCTGCAGCAAGTATTTTTCATAAGCACCCTCTTTTAAAGGGGAGGTATGACCACCTTACGCATGGAGCACCAGTGGAAAAGCCGGATTGCTCTGTGCGAGGGCTTGGGTCGCCAGTGGGTGGATGAGGGTGCACAATGAGTGCACACCCATCTGCCATCATCTAAACCCTCCCCCGCCCACCAGAAATGTGTTCACGGATCCGCCCCCCAACCCCCACTGTGTCCATCTAAAAATGGCCTACGATTCAGCTGCTGAGGCTCAAGTTCAATGAAGTAAAACACAGGATCATTAAGGCAGGATGGGGCCTGCGACCGGCCCAGGCCAAGAGCTGCATGTGTCTCCCAAGCCACAGTTTGGTCACCTACAGTGTGCGTCATGTCCATTCGTTAATAACTTGGTCCTGCAGACCAATTTCCACCAAACTTTGGTAGAGAGGCAGAAGGCTCAAAGGTAAGTAGGGGATCAAAATATTATGGTCCCCATGACAGGAGTTTATGGCTTATATAATCACCAGTTTATGACTATCAAAAATATGCCATGTAAACCTTAGTCTTCTTGTAATTCCATGTATGTAAATCTGTCATGTTTGGTGTCGTTTTAATTCTCTTGAAACACTGAGTATATTAATATAAAGATATGAATCAGAATTGCAATATAAAAGTTTTACAGTGTAATTTTACATACTATACCTACCTAGTAATGTGAATAGAATGAAGAATCTTAAACTAGACATAAGAATATATAAGAACATAAAAGTGCCATACTGTGTCAAACCCATGGTTCATCAAGGCCAGCATCCTGTCTCCAACAGTAGCCTGCTGTTATCGATATGGAATAAAACCTCTTCTGGCATGACACTAATGTCAGATAATTCCTCAAATTCCTCACCAACAAAAAATAGTTCTGGTGTGGATATCACCCCATCCTCTGCAGTAAAAGCTGATGCAAAGAACTGATGTTGTTTCTCAGTAATGGCCTTGTCATCTTTGAGCACCGTCTTTGTTCCCTCATCATCTAGTGGACCAGTTGCCTCTCTAGCAGGTTTCCTGCCTCTGATGTACTGGAAAAAATGTTTGCTATTGGATTTGGTATCCATAGCAAGTTGTTTTCAAATTCCCTCTTGACCTGTCTTATCATGGTTTTATACTTTCTTTGCCAATGTCTGTGCTCATTCCTTTTTACCTCATTTGGAATACTTTTCCATTTTTGAAGGACAATTTTTTGACTCTGATAGCCTCCTTAATTTTACCATTTATGCATGTAGGTATTTGTTTGGGTCTTTTTCTTCTTCTTTTTTTATTTGTGTTATACATTTAATCTGGGTGTCTAAGATTAGTAGTTTTTAATAATCTCCATGCCTCTTGCAGGCCTTTGACTTTTCCTTTTAGTTTCCCCTTCACTAGCTTCCTCATCTTTGCATAGTTCCCCTTCCTGAAATTAAATACCCTTGCAGCAGATTTATTCAGTAATCTCACCTATTAACATGGAATTTAGTTACATTGTGAACACTATTAGCAAGTGGCTCTGCCACAGTTCCCCCTTCCACTAGGTCCTCTGCTCCAGTTAGAACAAGATCTAAAATATCTTCTCCTCTTGTGGGTTCCAAGACAAGCTTTTATCATGTTTGACTCAATGCTTTTCTTTAATATACAGGGATACTCTACCCTCAGTATGATTAACTCTATCATTTCTATATATTTTAGAAAAATATAGATATTACAATGTCCCATTGATTGTCCTCATTCCACCATGTTTCTGAAATACTTATGATCGCAATGTCCTCACTTGAAGCCAAGTACTCTAATTCCCCCATTTTACTTTTGAGGCTTCTGGCATTGGTATACAAACATCTAAGTATTTTAATACCCTGGTGCTTGTGGTTGCATATTTTGTTCAATATGGAACTACTTAAATTTGTTTGTTCCACAGTATTACCCTCCAGATTTCTCTGTTTTTTCCCTATCCTCGTTACTGGAATACACCGTTCCATACTACCAATAGTGGCATCCATTTGGGATGCCTCCATCCGAAGTGCATACTCCACAGCAACTGTCTGCTTTCTCCCAGGTCTTAGTTTAAAACCTCCTCTGCCACTTTTTTGATATTTAGCACCAGCACTCTGGTTCCATTTTGGTTAAGGTGGACCCCATTCTTCTGGTATTTATTTATTCAATATTCTTCTATCACATCCCCTCCTGCTCTTCCCCCAAAGGTTTCCCAGTTACTAAAAAAACGAAATCCTTCCTCCTTACACCATTGGCTCATCCACACATTGAGACTCCAGAGCTCAGCCTTCCTTTGGGACCTTGCACATGGAACTGGAAGCATTTCAGAGAATGCTATCATGGAAATTCTTGATTTCAACTTCCTTCCCAGAAACTTACATTTATCCTCCAGAACCTTTCCTTTGCCTTACTATGTCATTGGTACTAACATGGACCACAACAACTAACTCCTCCCCAGCACTTGCTAAAATGCTATCTAGACATTGTGTGAGGTCTGTTACCTTTGCACCCAGCAGACAACCGACGATGCAGCCCTCACAGCTGTCAGAAACTCAACTATCTATATTCCTAATGTGCCATTAGGATTCCTGTCAGTTGGGGTTCTCTCCCCTGGAGAAGTACCCTCAGTGCAAGAGGATCCTATGGGACCTGCTTTTCAGATGATGCCAGCTATGGGATCATTACCCGCTATAGCAACTTGATGCCCTTCTACTCCAAGACCTTCATCCTCCAACACAACACAGAGACTGCAAGAGCAGAGGTGGGATTACTCTACTTGTCCCTGAATGTCTCCTGTATTAACATCTCACTCTGCCTCAGCTCCTCCAGATCAGCCACTCTAACCTCCAGACAAACTCAATTATGTCATTCTACACAAATGAGGCAAGTCATTGTGTAACTAAGCCTGTTCAGCAAAGGAAGTGTATTGAAGAGTATTGCCCAATGGGAGGGAGATGCAAATATTTTACCTGCTTAGGTGAGAAGTACCCATCTCTTCAGCAGGCAGGAAAAGTCTTGGACAAAGAAGCTAGAAGTCAAATTAACATGGGATTCATCAAAGGATTTTGAAATGTATACGCCAAGCACAAAAATGAACTGTGTTCAACTCTGGTACCATCTGCAATGAGGAGCACAGTGCTGACCCCTACTGCTGCTGTTACCACTGCTGCTCCTTGAGGCTTGCAGTGGCAACACTCCTGGGACTCCTCAGGAACAGCAATGGCAGTGGTGCTCCTCCATGCTTGCTGCTGCCATCCACCACTGCTATGCCTGAGACCCCAGGGCAAGTGCTTTCTGCAGGGTCCACCACTCACCACCTGTCACGGTGCCCTTGTCTTTCCTCTGCCCACACTCCAGGGCCCATCCATGTAAAGGCCAGCCCTGGCCTTAAGACTGCAGCTATTCAATTGCTGTCAAGATTTTTTCACAGCCAATAATCTATTACCAGGTATAGATATCCAAATGACATGCGTGTGAAATGCTAGATATCTTCATGATATCTAGCATGATACATGATACATATCTTCTACAAGTTCAGCAGCATGTCATTTTATAAAACCAACATCTTTAAAAAGGGGGGGAAATGTTCTTAATTATACTCGTTTTCCTATCCTCTACTTATTTGCAGCACTTTCTGTGGTGGTATTTTATCTTCATCCAGTACACAACAATAATTAGGTTCGTTATCATTTAGAGAGTAGATACTGGTTCTCTGGGTGCATGTAGCAGGTGAGTTTGAGTTTACCATGTGCCAGGTTCCTGGATCAGACAGCAACACAAGGAGACACAACATCACACCCCAGTTCTAAACCCTTTCTGTCCCCATCACGCACACCTCCCATGCACAGGAGCAGACTGGTGTTCAGGTGACACAAACTAAACTGCCTAGCTGAGTCAGACCAATGGTCTATCTTAGCCCATTATTATCACAACCTGACACAGCAGCAGGGGTTTCAAATTCAGGTCCAAATCCAGCTCCTCCAGGGTCTCTGGCAGAGGCCATCCCAGCGTGCTACCTGAGACCCCTCCAAGCCCCCAGCAGAGGCCTCCCCCAGGTGTGCTACCAGGAATCCTGAGGTGGAGCTGCTGGGGATTGAACCTGGGACCTTATACATGCAAAGCATGTGGTCTTACCACTTGAGCCATGGCCCTGACCTTCCATGGTGGAGGCAGCTGTGTAGCCAGCACCACAGGCTACTGAAGGGGATCCACCTACCATGCTAAGCACTGTAACAAATCCCCTCTGTCCTAGCGCAGATCCCATGCCTTTCCACAGAATTGAGGCCCACTCTACTATAATAGCAGCCTGATGAACTCATGAACTTGAGGGACTGGTGTTAGTAGACACTTTTTCATATGTCCTGACATTTCAGTCAACCAGAGGGACAAGCTCCACCTCTCAGGAAACAAACTCTACCTTTACACACACTGTCACGGGTTGGAGGTCCGCACCCCCACTTTAACGGATTTGAGTGACTCAGTTTCCCTCGCTCACAGCCCACTTGAATCAGTTTTCTCTCTGGCTGATTCAATCCTGCAGCAGGGACAACTCCTTGGTCACCCAAGGGCCCGATCCTTCCCGTTTACA
>QEPC01009544.1:932496-944061 GCA_003113815.1 Sphenodon punctatus
CACACACACACACACACACACACAGACTAGTGGGCAGGCAGGCGAGGAGAGAGCTTTGGATACCGGTGGGGGCAGTAGTTCTTCCTCCTACCCCCCCACCCACCCACCCCATCTGGTTGGGCTAGCCACCTACCTGCAGCTCTGCTCCTCGCTTCCTCATGCTGTTGCGGCCACCGCTACACTCACACCGGCTGCCTGTGCACATGCACTTCTGGGGCCCCCGCCATGCTTTTTAACTATAGAACAGAGTAAGAAACATGACGGGGGCCCCAGGAGTGCATGTGCGCAGGCAGCCAATGCTGGGCCTTTGAACGATTGTGTAGCGGTGGCCAGGACAGCATGGGAACCGAGGAGCAGAACTGAAGGTAGGTGGCCAGGGTGGGGGACCGGGAGCGAGGAAGGAGATCTCCTTGAGCAGGTGGGTTGCGGGTATCCCCCAACCCCTGATGCTGGCAAGGGAGGCAGGCGAGCGAGGCAGAGAGGGCCAGGTGGATGGCCAGGGCAGGCAGCGATAGTTCTGCGGGGTTGGTTGTCCTCCTCTTTGCCCCAAAACCCCCAGGCACAATTGCCCCCAGCCCTGCTCAGCATTCCTCTTCTAAGCAGCCCCACCCCCTCCATAGGCTAACATGGGTTTTTTTCCCAGTGATAACTTTAAAACTATTAATTGGAGTTTAAATTTAAAAAAAACACCACCACCAAGGCACCCCCTGGCAGCCTCCTCTAATTTTCTAAAAGGCTCATAGCTCCACCCGACTGAGATTAAACCTCCCTAACCTGCCCAGATCTAGACAGTTGGACTTTTGGAAAAACATGCTTCAAAGAGCAGTTTTAAAACTGTGATGTCTCGGCTGTTATTCAGCCAATTTGGCTGAAATTTACAAAGCACGAACCGCCTACCCCAGTGATACTCCAAAACAAATTTCACTATCCAAAGTTTAATCATGCCAGTTGTACAGCTAATAGAATGTTGCAGCTTTATAATGAAGAGTGCAACGCACCTTAACTATTAGAGCGCTCCCGCTCGCTCTAATAATTTCATTAAAAGAATTTTATGGTTAGCAAATCAAGCACTCAAGATCTAGAGCCTTAATTCAGCCACAGAACACTGCAATATTTAATTACATGATTACGTACTATTTTATCCCACAGGACCCCAGACCTGTTCAGCATCAGGATGACCAGTGCTCATTGAATGGGCAACTATTCCTCCCCACGCCCCATTCTCTTTCTTCACTGTGTTGCCCCCAGTTTTAGTTACTGCACCCCAATCAAATGCTGTTCTGGTTAGGAATTATTACTTTTTCCTTGTGGGTTTTTCTACATTGCTCATCACAGTAAAACCAAAATACTTTGCAGTAATGAATTTAGCCTCATAGTATCTATGTGAGGTGGTGAGATTGTGGCATGGTGCGCTGACCCATCTGCTTTCTGGATGTGGCCCTGTAGCAGGGTGGCTCACCCGCATAGTTCCTTTCTGGATAAAACCCCACCCCCACCCCACCCCAAGAGCCAGATCTACGCTGGGAATTAGCTCAGGTGTCCATTTATTTACAGTGCAACATTCCTCCCTCAGATCTATACAGTTCAATGGCATCTCACCAAACCATCCATGTAGAGATCCCTGCACATCTCAGCCCTCTTGGCTCTTATCTCAAACTCACAGAGGATAGTTCGCATTTCTGCTTCTCCAGCATCTTCCAACTCTCTCAAGCGGTTCCCTTTACTCTCAGTGCCCCCAGCTTGAGCCAACCAGAGGCTTTTTCATATCTGGCTTGGCTTGGCCATGCCCATCCCAGGGGTGCCCTTGAGGCTCAGAGTTAGCCTGTTAAAGAGCCAGTATCCATATGTGCCTCCCCTCTGCCACATACCTCTCACTTTAGAGACAGGCCTATTAATATAGGACTGGCTTATCATTCCATAAGTAGAACGTACAATATCTACATTTCCATATACATATAATTAATACATACATTTTCATTCAGAACACATAACATTTTAACATTAGCCATATACCTCAGTTTCCCCAACATAAAAGAGATAGGCTCTTAGCCATTCTAAATACCTGATTGCCACCTGACTCCCTTCCTCGCCTCTCCCCTCCTACAGGTATATCTGCTAGGGCTGGTGCCTGGGGGCACCAGCCCTTGGGCGACACCCAAAGGGTGTTAGCCGTTGGTCGGGAGGTTTCTGGGAGCCGTGGTGGCCAGGATAGCCGAAAGACATTGATCCCTCGAACTAGGGGAGGCTAGCTACAGGATAGGGCAGTTGGTTAGGGTATATGTTGGTGGGGCTGGGGAAGGATTGAGGGGAACATGACTCCTTCCCTGCATATGTGGGGGAGGAGGGGGGACTGGGTTGGGGAGAGTTGGGCACGGCTCCCTGGTGAGAAAAGGGGGTTTGATCCAATAAGGGTTGGGGGGTTCTGGTCTCCCTGTGGGAGAGGGGGACCAGGGGAGGGGAAGAGGAGTTTGGGGGAGTGGGGAGAAGGGAGGGGGTAGGGGGTTAGGGGAGGGAGGGGGCCGGGAGGTGTCCACAGCCATTAGAGTCGTGATGGGCTGGGGTAATTATGGTCTCTCTGGGAGGCAGAGAACAAGTATGAGGAGGGACAGGTACTTAGTTCCTGTCCCTTGCACAGGCCCCCAGGCAGGTGATGCAGGGATCAAGATCGGAGGAGCCCTTGGTCTGGAGTTGCTGTTGAATGCGAGGTCGGTCAGTAATAAATCAACATCGATCCGGGAGTTGATCTTGGATCGAACGGCCAACCTCATATGTAGTACAAAGACCTGGCTGGACAATGCGTCGGGGCCGATATTGGCTGACCTTGTTCCAGCCGGGTACTCTGTGCAGCACCAGTCCAGATCAGAGGGGCGGGGAGGCAGTGTAGCTGTTGTTTTTAAGGACACTTGGTCTGTGAGGCAGTATCCTGTGCAGACCATCTTGGGCATGGAGGGGGTTCACCTTGTGATCGATTTGGCAGGAGACTGATTAGGACTGCTTTTGGTATACCGCGCACCTACCTGTACCACGGCATCCCTATACGCTCTAGCGGAATTGGTATCAGAGGTGGTCTTGCGGTCCCCGAAGACTTTGGTCCTGGGGGACTGATAGATAGATAGATAGATTAGATTAGATAAGATATTTATTGAGAGCACTGGCTTTTGCCATGGCCCAAAAGTAAATGAATGACAAAGTTTCCAATAATAAAACAGCAAGTTAAAACCAAAAATATACAACTTGTAGAAGAGAAAAGAAGAAAAGTTTTGTTTGGCCTGGCTTTCGCCATTTTGCCAAAAGATAAGACAAACAGTCTAAAACTCAGATGTACAACTTATAATTAATACATTGAACTAATTTCAATAAAATAATAGTAAAGCAATAATAATAATAATAATAATAACAGTGCAGTCGACACTGCTGTACATGACACTCTAACAGCAAATTGCGGAGTGGAGAATACACACAAAAAGGGGGGCTTGAATATCCACTCCGATGCCAATTTAGGGGGAGCAGAGCGTGAGTTCATGGGGACATACCCTTGACCTGATGTTCTGCACTGGCCTTGAGGCGGGGGCTCTGGTGGTGGGGGATGTAGTAGCTTTAGCACTGTCACGGACGGATCATTATCTTCCCAGACCAGTCTCCTGGTGCATGTCTGCCCCCAGAAAGGTGCAGGACCGGTTCGTTGGGTCTGCCCCCGGAAATTTATGGAACCAGAGTGGTTCCAGAATACTTTAGGGGAAATGCCTTCTGACCTTGATGATCGTTCACTTGATGACCTCATTGTCTTCTGGAACAGCTTGTCGGCTGAGGCTATCGACTGAAGAGCTCCCAAGCATCCACTTACAGAACGCCAACAGCAGGGTCGCCATGGTTCACAGAGGATCCGCGCCAATGAAGCAAGATGGACAACGGTTGGAGTGATGGTGGTGCCGAACTCTTGCTGAAGCTGACCGATTGCAGCATAAAGCTAGTTTAAGAGCTTATGCTGTTGCAGTGCTGGCAGCAAAGAAAGAGTTCTTTGCTGCCCTCATTGCGTCTGCAAAGTCACGTCTAGCGGAGCTTTTCCGGGTGGTGCAGAGGCTGGTTAGTCCGGCCTCTCTCCGCCTGGAACTGGAATTTTCCAGTGCATGCTGTGACATGTTTGCTGACTTTTTTGCAGATAAAATCGCCCAGATTCACCATCCATGACCTCGATGCTGCACTTATGACAGTGGGTGAATCAGAGGTACGGGAAGCCCTGCCATGTCTGTTGTTGTGGGATCAGTTTCAGTGAGTATCGTCCGTTGATAAAGCAATGTCCTTGGGACCGTTCGGGCCACCTCTTGTGAATTAGATCCACGCCTGTCCTGGCTGGTGAAGACCATCCAGGAGACACTAGGGCCATTGCTGGTGGGGTGGTCAGAGGGCAGGGTGCCAAGACGTCTCAAAGAGGTGGTGGTTCAGCCTCTGCTCAAGAAGCCATCTTTGGACGTTGACTCCCTGGCCAGCTATCAGCCAGTCTCTAACCTTCCCTTTTTAGGGAAGGTTATTGAATGGGTGGTGGCCCGGCAGTTACTTACAGGGGCATCTGGACCGGGTCGGTTTTCTTGATCCCTCGCAGTCTGGTTTTTGCCCTGGGTTTGGCACGGAGACTGCACTTGTGACCTTGGTCAATGACCTACGTCATGAATTGGATCAGGGCAGATCCTCAATTTTGATCTTACTGAATCTGTCGGCGGCGTTTGATACCATTGGATTACGAGATGTTGGTGGTGAGGCTGTGGGACCAGGCCAGGGTGAGTGGAATGGTTCTTGAATGGTTCCACTCTTTCCTGGCAGGGAGAACTCAGCGGGTGGTTCTTGGGGAATGTATGTCATCTCCCCGGAATCTCATGTGTGGAGTCCCGCAGGGTTCTATTTTGTCCCCTCTCCTGTTCAACGTGTATATGCAACCTTTGGGTGAGGTCATTAGAGGGTTCAGCATGCGATGCCATCAGTACGCCAATGATACACAACTCTGCCTCTCGTTTTCTGGAGACCCAGGCCCAGCAGTCTCTGTGCTTACCTGATGCCTGACAGCTGTGGGGGACTGGATGAGGACGAACTGTCTGAGGCTGAATCCTGACAAGAAGGAGGTGATGTTGGTGGGTACGGCTGAGGGGGGTTGGCTCCCATCATCGGCGGGGTCTCCCCCCTCTGGCTGCTCAGGTTCATAGTCTGGGGGTGCTCCTCAACCTGCAGCTCCACCTGGATTGTCAGGTGGAAGCTGTGGCGAGGGGAGCATTTTGCCAATTACGTCTGGTGCAACAGCTGCAGCCGTATGTCTCGGGCTTGAATCTGGCCACCATCATCCATGCTTTCATTTCCTCTCGACTGGACTACTGTAACGTGCTCTACATGGGGCTACCCTTGACGATGGTCTGGAGGTTGAAGCTGGTGCAGAATGCGGCGGCTCATCTAACGGGGACGGGCCACCGTGAGCACATTACACCTGTGCTCCATACTCTCCACTGGCTGCCTATGGTCTTCTGGGAGCAATTCAAGGTGTTGGTTATGACCTATAAAGCCCTAACCCCCGGGTTAAGCAGGGGGCCACAATGGAGAAGGCATTCTCGGTGGCCGGGCTGCGCCTTTGGAACTCCCTTCTGGAGGAAGCTCGCCTGGCCCCTAGTCTGTTGATATTCTGGTGAAGCTGTAAAACCTGGCTGTTTGCCCAGGGTTTTGGGGCGGGGGTGAGGGTGGGGTGAGGGTTTTTTATCTCCCCCACCTTACTTATTATTTATATATAGCTAGCCCTGTTTTAAATACTTCTATATTGTATTGTATTGAGTGTTTTAAATTGTTTTTATTGTATTTTATTGTTGTAAGTCGCCCCGGGCTGCATTGCAGGAGGGGCGGGATATAAATGTATTAAATAAATAAATAAAATAAATAAATAAATGGCTTGGGTCCTGCTTACCTGCGAGACTGCCTCAGGCCCTGGGTCATTTTGCGACTCTTGCGGTCAGCTGGGGACGCCTGACTCGAAGTCCCCCGGGTATGCGGGGTATGCCGGGTGACGACAGCAGAGAGGGCATTCTCGGTGGCCGCACCTCAGCTGGGAACTCCCTCCCGTTGGAGGCCCATCTGTCCCCGGACCTCCCCTCTTTCTGTAGATGTTGTAAGACGTGGCTGTTCCGCCGGGCCTTCGGGGAGGGGGTGGGNNNNGGGGGGGAGGGGTTTTATTTTGCCTTAACTGCTGCCAAATTTTATTATGTATATTTTATGTATTTTAAATCAACTGCGGAAATTGTGGGCAATGTTTGGTTTGATATTGCTTTATGTTGTTTGTGCTGTATTGATTTGTTTGTGTTGCTTTTGTCTTTTGCCGCCTTTTGCAATGGCCTCCGGCCATGCAATTATTATTATTATTATTATTATTAATTATTATTATACTATTATATATTTTAGACGGTTTTATTGATTGTTGTTTTTATGTTGTACACTGCTCTGAGCTGTCAGTGTGCAGGAGGCTGCGAGATAAAAAAAATTGTATATATATATAAGTCTCATAACGGAAAATGCACTTATAACTTATTACTTCAACTTCCTCAACATAAAGATGCCTGTATTATTAAAGAAACCTATTATTCTGACCTTCAAATCTATTCCATGACCACATTATTGAGTTCAGCAATCTCATGGTGGACAATCCCCATTTGCCTCAACTTACATAACGAGGCTTATTATTCTAGTTATTCAATCCTTTCCTTTTTCTGGGGCCCAGGAGGTACCCCTCCTTTAGATCATGCCTCTTCAGTGGGATCTCAGCCCTGTCACCAATCTTATTTATATAATATTTTCATGGACTTTCAGCCCCTACTAAGAGTCTCTTTCTGGTGCCCAGTAGTTATCCTTCACTCCTATAGACTATCCCTTACATTCATGTTATTCACAATCACATTTATACATTTATTTACACATTTACACAGATAGGCAGATAAGTGTTGCTCACCACCATATTTAAACACTCTTATGTACCCCTGCTTGGGGTTGGGAGGCCTGCCCATCCATCTATTCCAGACACTCTCTCTCAGGACCCTTTAAACCTTTCCTTAGGTTCTTTCATGTCTGACGTCCCTTGCAAATGGAGGTGTTTTCCCTCTCTGCCTGAATTCCCTGGGTGTTTCAGGTTTTTACCAAATTACCATTTCCCCTACCTAACCCCATAGGGCAGTGTCACCAAAGTTGTCCTGGGTTTTTACAGTGCCAGCACCACTGAGCCTGGGTTGGCCCATAGCCATTCTGTAACTCGCCAGATTTAGGTTCAGAGTACAGCGCCACTATGAGTTTTGTGTCTAAGCTCTTAGACTGGAACCTCCTCTTTGTGAGGTTTCATCCCCACTACTATAGCTTGAGATATGGTTCCCAGGGTAGCAGCTGTATCTTCTACTGGTTGTTTGCTGGGGGTAGAGGGGTTTGTTTTGCAGCTTTGGCTAGAACTCCTTTTAACTCTCCCAGCTGTCATCCCTTTTTCATGCACCCATAAATACCCTTTTTATGCACCCATTAATACCTCTTTTACTGAACATATTCCCGTAGTCTATGCCCTGGTTGCCCACAACCCCAACATTTTACGTAGAGCCCCCAATGTGGCAAGGTTCTCTGTATGCACCCGGGGTTTTCCCCAGCTTGAGAACCTCTGAGTTTGGGCACCCTTTCTTCCTTAGACATTACACCATGTCCCAAAAGTCTACAAGCAAGAGAGGCTCCCCAGTTGGCAGTCCTCCCTCAGTTTTGTTGTTCCCTTGGGCTTTTCTGGCTGTGTTGGGACAGAGGCTTCAGGCTTCCACTCCTCCGCCGGTTCCTCATGCCTTCCTTGCTGCCTCGTCACCTGGTGCAAAAGTTGGGTCTGGAACGACTGAATTTCCATCCAGTCCTCTATGTGATTCTGAAACTGCTGGAACACACTTAAAAGCTGGACCTGGAACTCCCCTCCATGCTAGTTGCTCTACTGTATTCTCCACTTTGGGCACAAACCTCCACTTCTCTTAGCTCACGCTTAGCAGTATAACCCCCTGGTTGTAGAGGGGTGATTGATACCCACATTCTCCACCACTATAGCAGGGTGGGCCTGGCCCAGGTAGTTCCTTTCTGGATCATCTCCCCAAATAGCCAGGTCCACACTGGGAATTAGCTCAGGTGTCCATTTATTTACAGTGCAAAGTTCCTCCCCCAGGTATACAGGTTTACAGTTAAGTAGCATCTCACCACATAGAGCTCCCTGCTCATCTCAGCCCACCTGGCTCTTATCTCAGATCCAGAGGATAGTTCTCGCTCCTGCTTCCCCAGCAACTCCCAACACTCTCAAGCTGTTTCCTTTATGCTCAGTACCCCCAGACTGAGCCATCCAGAGGCTTTTTCATATATGGGCTGGCTTGGCCACACCCATGTTATTCACAATCACATTTATATATTTATTTAAACATTTACACAGATAGGTGTGCCCCTTAGACTTGGAGTTGGCTTGTTAAAGGGCCAGTATCCAAATAAGCCTCTGCTCTACCACAGGCCCTTTGATGGTAAGAGCCCAGCCATACACTTAGTAGCTAACTGGACCCAGCTGAGGAGAGCTAGGAGCCATCTAACACCCATGCTACATAAGGCAGAGCCAAGGGCTCAGAGGATGGATCATTAATCACAAATTGAGGCCTATTTTGGCTGATCTTGTCCCAGATGGGTATTCTGTGCAGCATCAGCTGTGGCTGGAGGGATGGGGTTGGGGGGGCGTTGTAGCCATGATTTTTAAAGAGGGTTGATCTGTGAGGAGGTATACAGTGTGATACATGGTAGACATTGAAGGTCTCCACCTTGTGTTTGATTTGGCGGGGGAAAGTTTAGGAGTGCTACTGATATACCATGCACCTACAAGTACGGTGGCCTCCCTGCATGTTCTGGCGGAGGTTGTGTTGCAGGTGGTGTTGGGGTCCTCAAAGATGATAATCTTGGGGGACCTCAACATTCATGCCAACACGGTTCTCGGGGGAGCCGAATATGAGTTCATGGCCACCATGGCAACCATGGGTCTGTCTCATAGGGTCAACAACCTGACACATCTTGGAGGACATACCTTGGACCTCATGTTTTGCACTGGCCTTAAGGCGGATGCTCCATTAATGGGGGAAGATATCAGCTGTGCCCTTGTCATGGACAGATCATTACCTCCTGCAGACCTCCCTTCTAGCACATGTCTGCCCCTGGAAGGGAGTGGAACCTATTAGTATGGTCTGCCCCGGAGGCTGTTGGACCCAGTGCGGTTTCTAGGTGCTCTGGGGGAGCTACCCTCTGACCTTGACGATCATCTCATCGATGATCTCATCAAACTATGGAACACCATGTTGGTGGAGGCCATCAATCGAATGACTCCCAGGCCTCCCCTGGGGTTGAGTCATCATTGGCCCACTGTGATCTTTTTGCGGATTATTTTGTGGAGAAAATCACTCATATTCACCAGGACCTCGATGCCACACTTAATACAGTGGAGGATGCAGAGGTTGTAAATCCCCAGCTTGTCCGATTTTGTGGGATCACTTTCAGTTGGTGACACCCACTGACGTGGTGGGTGTGCTTGGGGTGGTTTGAGCCACTTCTTGTGAATTAGATCCATGCCCGTCTGGGTTGATTAAGAGCTGCTGGGAGACAATGGGGCCATTGCTGGCCGGGGTGGTCAATGCCTCCCCGGGAGGCATTGGGAGGGGAGAGTGCCGAGCTGCCTCAAGGAGGCAGTGGTGCAGTCTCTGCTCAAGAAACCATTGCTTGACGTTGACTCCCCTGCCAGCTATTGGCCTGTCTCGAACCTTCCCTTTTTAGGGAAGGTTATTGAATGGGCAGTGGCTCAGCAGCTCCACGGGCATCTTGACTGCATCAGTTATCTTGATCCTTCTCAGTCTGGCTTTCGTCCAGGTCATGGCACTAAAACAGCACTTGTGGCTTTGGTGGATGATTTCCGCCGTGAAAAGGATTGGGGTCAATTGACCCTATTGGTCCTGTTAGATCTTTTAGCAGCATTTGATACTGTTGACCATGAGATGTTGGTGACGCACCTGCGGGACAGTGCAGGGGTGGATAGAACTGTTCTTGAATGGTTTCGGTCATTTCTGACCGGGAGAACTCAGCGGGTGGTACTCAGTGACTGTTTTTCATCTCACCGAGACCTCTCGTATGGGGTTCTGCAGGGTTCTGTTTTGTCCCCTCTCCTGTTCAATGTGTATATGCAGCTGCTTGGTGAGGTGATCAGAGGGTTCGGGGTGAGATGTCATCAGTATGTAGATGACACCCAACTGTATCTCTCATTTTCAACTGATCCAGGCCCAGCTGTCTCGGTGCTTACCTGATGTTTGGCAGTTGTTGGAGACTGAATGAGAGCTAACCGACTGCGACTGAATCCTGACAAGAGGGAGGTGATGTTAGTGGGTAAGTCAGTGGAGGTGACGGCTCCTTCAGTTGATGGGATCTGCCCTCCACTGACTTCCCAGGTATGGAACCTGGGGGCGCTTCTCGATGCGCAGCTCCGCCTGGATTTCCAGGTGGAGGCTGTGGTGAGGAGTGCCTTCCGCCAGTTACATCTGGTGTGGCAGCTTCGGCCACTGGTTTCAGTTCCTGACCTAGCCACAATCACCCATGCTTTTATTACCTCTTGGTTAGACTACCGTAACGTGCTCTATGTGGGGCTACCTATCGTGATGACTTGGAAGCTGCAGCTGGTGCAGAATGTGGCGACTCAGCTCTTGGTGGGACTGGGCTGCCGAGAGCACATTACACCAGTGCTCCGATCTCTGCACTGGCTGCCAATAGTCTTCCGGGCTCGATTCAAAGTGTTGGTTTTGACCTATAAAGCCTTACACAGCCTGGGCCCTGCCTATTTGCAAGATCGCCTCACTCCCCAAGTTCTGAACCGGCCCCTGCAGTCGCCCGGAGGTGTTGTGCTGGAGGTCCCCCAGGTTTCTCAGGGGGCCATGCAGAATAGGGTGTTCTCGGTGGCTGCGCCACGCCTCTGGAATTCCCTTCCGGTGGGGGCCTGTCTGGGTCCGGACCTCCCAGCTTTTCATAGGAACTGTAAGACCTGGCTGTTCCATCAGGTGTTTGGTGAGGGAGAGGGGTAAGGGTTGGAGCGGGTGGGGAGATTGGTGAAGGTGGAGGTGAGTTAGTTCCTCTGTTACTGTTTTGGTTATTATTATTGTGTGATGATGTTTTAATTTGTTTTATAATATTTTATATTTTTATTGATGCTGTTAGCCACTCTGGGCTGCCTGTGGCAGGAGGGGCAGAGTACAAAATTTTTAAAATAAATAAATAAAATTAAGTAGAAAGCAGGAGCAAGCAGCAGGGGAACTGTTGTCTAGGTCTACTGGAGAGAGTGAGCCAGACATTTGTGGCAGTGGCGCTCCAGCTCCAGGGTCATCTAGATAATATCGGGCTCCTTGACCCGTTTCAATCTGGGTTCCGCCCCGGCTATGGCACCGAGACGGCGTTGGTGGCCTTGGTGGACGACCTCCGCCGGGAGATGGATGCGGGATGTTCGACATTTCTCATCCTGCTCGATCTCTC
>QEPC01009544.1:968352-982141 GCA_003113815.1 Sphenodon punctatus
ATAAGTTAATGCCTGTTGTATTAAGAACAGTAACTGACTATAGAGCCACCAGATGGTGCTGCTATGCTTATATGTACATGGAAGGGTGGGGTTTTGCAGTTGAATTCCTTTGTGTAACCACTCCTTCTTCCCTTCTCTCTCATTGTCTCAGTCTCCATTTTGTCTTTTTACTAGCTAGATGCAACTAAGGATCTGTGCCTGAGAAAGCTTAAGTAAAGTTCTGTTTTAAACCTTCAGCTGCATTTGTCCTTACTGATTGTGAATCAGTTATTACTCTGCAACATTGTTGTAGGTATGTTATAATTCAGCTACATCTTTTGCACCTTGTGACACTCTGGAAGGGGGGGCATGTCCCTATCCCACTACCTTTGTCCTGGTTTACCCGGGTACAATTTTTCTCTGGAAGGGCAATCTAGGCTAGTGCTTAGGGACCGAGGGACCAATCACCTGCGCCCGGCACAGGCACACTGCCTGCCCTTCACACCCAATATCACAGTACCTTAGGGCTGGGTTCCTGGTGTGGAGCTCCCAGCCCGTCTCTCATTCTTTGCTGCTTAATTCTCTGCCTGTGGGGTCCTTGCATTTCTGTGAGGCTCTTGTCTCCAACAGCTGCCCTGAAGACCTCCAGGACCGACTGGGCGAGAGCGGGGAAAGCCAAGCCTTCTACTGCTCCATCTCCCTCTCTCTAGGTGCTGGCCCCCTGGAATCGGCATCATACCCTTTTGAGGGTTGCCAGGTCACTGGCTTCTCCCCCAGCTGCCACAGGACTCCCTGCCCCAGGGGCAGCATCGTGCAGTCTGATGATGTCATCAGGCTGCAGCTGGGCTCTGTGTTGCCGGCTGCCACACTGTTTGTCTGCCAGTGGTCAGGGCCCGTGGTAGAGTTAGAAGCAGCAGTGGGGATATCAGGAGTAGGTAAGTTCTCACACACCTTTAGCTGTGACAAAATATATGATTTCAAGCTGGCACATAGGCCTGGATTTTTGATTCTACATAATGAATCTGTTGTAAGCAGAAACAATATGGAATTTTATATAGAAGTTTATTTGTACGTCCAAATCAAATAAACAAAGAGCTAAACTGGTACCAGAGATTAAGAACATATGAAGTGCCACACTGAGTCAGACCAATGGTCCGTCTAGCCCAGCATCCTGTCTCTGACAGTGGGCAGCTTTGGTTGCTTTAGAGAAGTGCACAACAGGACGTAATGGAATGACCCATCCCCCGACAGTCAGAGGTCTCGTCCCCTGACCAACTTGATTATGATTAGTAGCCATTTATGGAGCTGTCCTCAACATTCTCTGGCAACACGTTCTGCAAGCTAATGGTAAGTTGAGTTAAAAAAGTATCTTTTATTTGTCTTAAATGTACTGACAGTTAATTTCAGAAGGTGTCCCCTAATTTTAATATTACAAGACAGGATTTATTATTAATGGGAATGCTGATGTCACTTGGGCTATATCCTTGTTGCGGTGGTATATCTTTAAGAAATTGAAACTCTTAGCAAGGTTTCAAAGTTCTGAGTTTTGGTAGTCAGACAGAGTCACTTAGAGCTAAAGAGTCAGTGCTGCAGGCTGACAGTCTGGATTGTCAAAATGTTACTCTTAAATAGTTGTTCATACATGAACACTATTTTAATGAGTTGCTATTAAACAATCCTGGAACACACAAGATGGTACCAGGAGTGGGTTACTATTTTTAAGGAAGACTGGGAGACAATGGATGCAGCCACATGATGCACTTACCATGCCTTGGGCAGGCTTACCCCACGATGCAGCGCATCATCTGTCTGGCGGAACATCTTGGAAAAGGGTCATGGATGCAGCGTGTAGCAGCCTTACCCAAAGTGGGGTACAGCTGCCTGAAGCGTGGTAGTGTACCACCACTTGTGTACCCGGTTCCCGTCTGCCCTGCCGTGCATCAAGATCCGCTGCAGGTCTTTGAGCAGCAGGCACATGGCCACGTCACGGCCAGGGGCAGGATAGTGGGCAGGCCAGGGGAGAGGCAGGGCGTCCACTTGTGTGACCAGGCCCTTGGCCTGCCACAGGGCATGGCAAGACAGCAGATAGTGGCCGGGGGAAACAGACTGTCCTGCTCCCCATGCTGGCCCTGAAGTGTTTCCAGTTACCCAACACTGGCTGCAAGGGGATCAAGCCCGCCACAGCTTGTGTGGAGGCACCCTGTGTTTCAAGTGCATTTTCTTTAATAAAAAAATAATAATAAATTTTCACTTGAATTGTACCACACAGCCCTACCCCTTCCCCCACTGAATATTCCCTCCGGGATCCCTCCCAGTACGTTACTGGCATTCTGAGCCTGGCAGGGCTTCCTCCTGTGTGCGGGGTTGCTCCTCCTCTTATCCTCGATGTCCCCCCACGCCAAGGAACCAAGCCCACTGGGCAGGATGCTGGTGAGTGGTGGAGGCTGCACAGTGTTTCCAGGAGGGGGCAAGTCCCAGACAGACTGGCTTCTACTGAGAAGCTGAGCCCTCTGGGCAGGATGCAAGCGAGTAGCAGCCACCCAATCCCCTTCCCCTGGGCCAGGAGGGGCAGTGGCAGTTGTCCAGGCTGTGGCCTGTGGCATTTGCAGGTCTGAGAGGGGAGTGGCGCATCGGCCCAGGGCAAAGGCTGCTGCAGCCAACCCGAGTCCCTCCCCCCTCAGCACTACCCTCCCATGTGGGGAGAGGGGGTCAGGCTGGGCAGGAGCAGCTTCCTTGTCTTCAGTGGGTTTGGGCAGGGACTGCGCTGCCCTGGAGACCTGACCATTTCAACACTTGGGGAGGACACTGATCCCGGGGATTCTGGGACTTTTGCATCAATTTTCAGCAACTAGCTAGGAAAGCCAACAAACTCCTGGACAGTCCTGGCCAAAACAGTATGATTGGCCACCCTAGCTGTAAGACTGATCCTGACAAGACAACCTCTTTGTATCACTGTTGCAGTATAAAAGGGGCAGTAAAGCTACTCTGAATATTCAAGCTGGGAACCCCCATGCATAGTACAAAGTGACACCAATAAGCTCAGTTAGGCCACAGTCCTGAAACATTTGCTCTGGAGAAGTCACACTGAAATCAATGACTTTAAGCTGACTTCAGCTGGAGCTGTGGTAGAGTAATTGGTTTCAGGACTGCAGCTTTAATTAGAAGCAAAATTAATGCACAATATGATAGAAAGTGCCCAGAGCACAAAATCCTGGAATAAAAATCATGTTTATTTCAAAATTACCAGCAGTATCACTTTAAATGCACAAGAATGTTGTGTCCAATTCTATTCTCCCTTACACCATTAGTTCCAGTGTAGAAGACTGCTTATTGTAACATGTTGCAATGTCAAATACTTTGAAAAACATTTAAAGTTTTAGAATCGACTCCCTTTGGTGCTTGGTGCCCTTCTCTAAATGTAAACATGAACCTACTTTTGTTCATATATTCTAATTTTGAACAATATGGAAAAGTAGTATGTCACACACCTTTCTTGGCAAATCTAGTTCAAAGCAGCAATGCAGAAATCTCTGACTGGGGACTGGTTGGTTACGGTTTGTAAAATTGTCACTTTTTGGTTTGGGCTCCATGAAATTTCCTCACCTGACAGATGACATAAATATTCATTTAGCAATTTAATTAGCACATTTTAACTAGCCCAGGCTTGAATGACGTGCCTACTGTGACAATATGAAGCCTCATTCACATAGGTAATGGGTGGCCAGAACTCTACAATGCCGCCTGCAAATGCTCTCACTTTTAATATAGCTAGCTACCCAGTCCACAGACAAAGGATTCCTGCATGCAATTGCAATTCTCCAACTTGTTCCAAGTAGAAGGACATTATTAATGGAGACATATTAAATGTAAAGGGTGACTAATCTCCTCTGTTTTATCCAAATTAGGTGCAATCTATGAGGATTCTGGCAAGTTTCCAATATATATATATATATATATTCCTCGCACGGATACTAAATAAAGCACAGCAAAGAGAACTGAAATGTACAAATCCCTGTCTCTGGCAGTTTAAGGGCTGAAATCTAAACAAGAATCAGGGTCTATTTTCATTATTTCTTCCAAGTTCTGAAATAATGAATTTGAATAATATTGGGAGGGAGACCCAACTTGTCCCAAATCCAGGATATGCACAATATAGAGACAGTCCAATTCTGCAGTGGGCTTACCACATATCGCCCAGGTGTGGCAGGGCAGAGTCCTTGTGGGCTACAGGTCTTATTAGAGGGGCTAGCACCAGCCCAGATGCAGGTGCTAGCAGGGCTGCAGGCACTCTGCCTAAGAGGGAATAGAGCCTTAATCGATACAGCTGGTAATCAGTGAGAGGGAGGCTGCAAGGGAGGCAGCAGGGAAGAATGGTAAGTAAGCTCACAGGGTGTTGCCTCAGCAGGGGGAGAGGGGTCTACTGGGGTGCCAAGGGATGTGCCTGCCCCACAGAACCAGATAATTATAAGAGACCATATGGATATGTATGTGGGATACATATTCCAGTAAATGGACTTGATGAATAAAGACACTTGGAGTTGATCCACAGATTAAGGAGTATGATTGCCAGGGCCCCAATCCTGAAAGTAGTCCACGCAAGTCAAGGCTGTTGACCCTATCACAACAGGTGTTCCAGGTTTTTTGTTCTACCAACAGAGGCCTCACCTGAATCTGCAAATGCAACAATCCACTAAGGAGGCATCACCATGGTCTTGGTGGCACAGCAGTGAATGTACCTACCAAGTACATGATATTAAACTGCACAGGTTTCCCCCCCCCACATTACATTGAGTCCTGGCTTTAGGCTTTGGAAAGTTGGTAGTTTTAAGCCATTCAGGAGCCTTTGTGAAGTAACTTCTAAACTCCACAGGAGACTAGATCACTCTCAATTTCATCCTTTGGAACCTTATAATTCTCTAAGGAGCCCTTTACCAAACTGCAAAATACACTGTTATCCTGAAGAGTTGTTATTGCTGGTTATAATGTGGTTCCAGAATCAGAGATAGGCACACACATGAATGAGACTTCATTCATAACAAGCATCAGTGTTACTGTATCAGCATAAAAGGGTGCAATTTAGGGATGGGCTGGGACCTCCCTTCCCCTTGATCCTTCCTACCCCCTGTGTTTCATACCATTTGTTGAGCTCCTCTGGTCTCTTGCTATATGAGTTATTAAAAATATAGAAAATTACTATTAGTTTATTTAGCACAAGTAATATACCTGCCACTCATAATCACAACATATGCTATGAAAATAAATAACTTCTCGCATTTTAATCTTGTAAGATTCCAAGAGCTGACCCCTGGGCCCTTACTCAAAGTTGACTCCTGCCTCTTCCCCTAATCTGAAATGGCACCTGTCAGCTAGGGTTGCCAGATCAAAATTTCAAAACTAAAGGGCATTACAGAGTTGGAGGATACTGAAATAAGGGATATCCATACCTGGATCTGTAGTGTTCAGAATAAGGGACATCTGTTATATAAATAAGAGCTATCCATTATGTTTCTAGAACTGTAGAACTCTGAAATAGGGAATAGTCCCTTAAAGTAAACATACCTTCCAGTGTTTCGCTCTGCCAAAGAAGGAAATAAACCCAGCCCCCACATGCATTCATGCAGGCACATGCTTGGACACATGGACGGGAGGCAGCTGCAGTGGTTGCAGCCAGGCATGCAAATGGCTGGGCCAGTTTGAGCAGCTGCAGCCTGGCTGCACAGGGGGATGGAGCCAGCTCAAGCAGGAGGTGAGGCCAGCACCTACAGCTGAGGGCTGAATGTGCAGAGGGGGGGAAGGGGGCTAGCTCCAGTAGCACCTGCAGACAGGCGCCCTCGCCGCCCTGGTAGTGCGCATGCATGGGGGCTCTGACAATCGCTGAACGATACTACCTGCCACCCTGTTAGTTTAAATAGTGTCCCCTTACCAGTACTTTTATATGCCGATGACACTATTTTAATTTCACAATCTTTGATTGGGCACTGTCACCTTATGGATCGTTTGTGCAATTTTTGTCGAACTGAATATCTTGATATTAACTATAAAAAGACTAAGGTTTTGGTAGCTGGTTGCAGATCTGCTCGTCATAAATGGTCTATGAATGGCCACCTGATAACACAGGTTAAGAGTTTCAAGTATTTGGGCATTGTCTTTTCCCAATCTGCTTCATGGTTCACACATTGAAACTATTTTCGCTGCAGCTAAATCTACTTCTAATGGGATTTTGAGTTTTTATTTTTCAAAAGGTGGTAAACTCCCCCCCGCCCGTACTTTGTATTTTTAAGCCTAAAACTCTTCCCCAATTGCTCTATGGAGCCCTGGTGTGGGGCCTCACTTTAATAGAAAAATTCGAGAGGGTGCAGAACAGTTTTTTGCGTTCAATTCTTCATGCCTCGCCTAATACCCCAGTTGCCCTCTTGTGAGCTGAAGCTGGTACTACAACTGTATCATCTCATATTAAACTGGCCATATTAAAATTCTGGCTCAGCGTATCTCATTTACCAGTGGGCAGTCTATGCAATTTAACTTCTAATTGGTCATGCCGCGATCCCTGGTTGGAGGGTATCTCTGCTGCTTTTGCCCAATTGGGGCTTGAGAAAGAGAGATTACTTGCCCTGCCCCCATCAACTGCTTTTTCTCTAATTAAACAGTGTGTTTCTGAACAAGAGAGGCAGACTTTGGTTGCTGCCATTAACATGCAAAAAATGTCTTTGGTGTATAAATAATTCTCAATGGATTCTGCTAGTTGAATTCTTCCCTTTGCTGGGTTTTCAGGAGGGCCTTAACATTGGCTAGATTTAGCCTCCTTCCTACTGCTGTTACTGAAGGCAGATGGAAGGGGATTCCATACAATCAGAGGATTTGTATGGATTGTAATCTGGGTTCCATAGAATCATTATCCCACGTTATTTTTGATTGTCTACTTTATTTGGTCCCCAGGTTTAATTATCTTGTCCCACTTATTGCAGCTATGAAGCCCTGTTCTCAAGGAGATGCGTTGGTTTATCTCCCTGCCGGGCAGCACCTGATGGTCACCCTATAGGTGTCTACATTTCTGGCTGCTGTTATTAAGCTTAGATCGGATGTTGTCAGACAACCCTGAGGCTGTGTGACTAATTTGTCTCATCTTGGAATTCGTATGATGGTTTATCTTGTATAATGGCTTATTTTGCTGTTCTGTATTTTATGTTGTTATTTATATTTTGTGATGGCCGATGACTTTTAACAATGATTCTGACAATCACTGTCTCCAAAAGAGGGGCATTGCCTACTGTGACAAGGCAGAGTTCCTGTGGGCTGCTGCCTCTTTAAGAAGAAGATAGCACCAGCATGGTGATGGTGCTAGCAGGGCTGCAGGTGCTTCCAGTAGCTGTGGACAGCGTCTGAGTGAAAGCAGCTGGGGAAAGTGAGTGGCCGGCGATAGCTCTGGGTATAAATCTGAGCCAGAGCTCAGAGTAGAGTCAGTTGGACTATGACTGTGAAAGAGGTAGGAGAAGGAGTTGAGCTCTGCCCCAAGGCTTAGCCAGCCAGAGGGTGGTGTGTGGCTGGAATGCAGGACTTTGGAAGCTCAGGAGATGTTGCCTGAACTAAGGAGCTTGCTAGGGTACAGGGGGAGCGTGCCTGACCCAGAAGCCTCATGAGAGCCAGAGGACAAATGCCTGGCTATAGAGACTGTACACTGTAAGCAGAAGGTGTTGCCTGGCTTATGAAAGACAGTGCATAGTGGAGTCTATGTATGTGGATAATGGAGACTGTGCATAGATTAAAGAGACTCCGAGTTAATCCTCAAAGAGGCTACTTGTGTCGAGCCCTAATACTGCCAAGACTCACATCCAGCAAGCCCATCTCTGCCTCACCCACCTTAGGCAGGATCAGGGGATTTGTTCATAAAAGCAGGTTGGTCCTACCTAACTCAGGACCGTTGGACGGTATGAACAAAGACCACCTGGCAATCCTATTGTCCAAATACCATGAATAATATAGCAACTACCACAGAACAGCAGACTCAGCATAGGAAACTATTTAAACAACTAGTTGCAGATTCATGAAAGCAGATCCAACAGTCTGCTTCAGTACATCACACAACTGGATGAAGTCCCTGCAGCAGTGCAATGTGGGACTGAAATGCAGTTCCCTTGTGCCCAATGTACTGCTCCAGTACTCTGGTCTGTGAACTGGGTAGTGGGACACTCAAAAGAAAGCAGCAACCAGTTAAGTCTTTGGCCTTTTTTTCTTTCTTCCCCAAGACAATTCCTGTTTTAGTCGGAGGGTACTTTCCTCACTTCAGCTGTTTTACATCTGACTAGTGTTCCAATATTTTTTTAGACTCTTCTCTGTCTAAGTATATTTTGCTCCCTTTCAGGCATATCTTGCAGTGACAGCCTCTAACAGTCTGCTAACTAGAAGTCTTAAATAAAAATTCCAGCATGCTCTGGGCCTACACAGATGAATGCTAAATTCAGAGGCCTGTTTTAAGGCCCAAGGTCAATTTGTTATAGTTCCTCAGAGCTTTGGTAAAACTTGCCAGAGAACAGTTGTATGCTCATGCACTGCTATTTCTAGACAATCAGTTCCATGTCCAAGTAACCCATCTTCTCAAAAATAATTCCACACACTAGGTCTCGCTAAATAAAAAACACAAGCTAAAGCTGTAAATCAAGTCAGTTTTTAAAATATGACTTGACAAATAAAAAATTAGAAAAGGGTAGGCCAAATAGTGAACTACACCCACAGGAATTGATTGCTTGACCAATTTAACTCTGAGTTTTTTCTACCACTCAAAAGAATTTCTTCTGGCCACAGATCAGACATGCAAAATTTGAAATCCATGTCTCTGATTAATCCATAACCCCACCAGTTTTAGGTTGGTTGAAGATGAGGTTGATTCCATCTGCCTGGCAGATGGCAACCTATAGCATTCACCTAGCACTGAAATCCTAAGCAATGCTCTCATCTGGACATTCCAAAGGCATTAAACTGGTGACATCCATCTCTTCTCCAGGAAGACAACATTCCCATTTTACAGATGGGGAACTGAGGCTGAGAGGCAGCAACTTGTCCGAGTCCACCTACAGTAATACACAGGGCAGTCAGTCCTATGCTGAACCAGGATTTGAACCCAAGGCACCTAGCCCGAAGACTTGTGCTCTAACCACTGGATCACATCTGCCCCTACAATTTAAGTGTACAGTTCCATTTGGGAAGAATTTAGAGTTGGAATAAGGGTAATGATCAGGATTGTCATTGAAAAGTTTGACACAACATTCCATATGGAGACATATGGATTGCCAGGTGTTTGTTAGCCACCTCGAGCTGCTCTTAGCAGGAGAGGTGGGGTAAAAATCTGTTAAATAAATGAATAAATAAATAAATACTGACCCTCCAAATGAATTAGTCATGTTCTGTTTTGATGCTGGAAGAATTTGTGACCTAGGAAAACAGGAGTCTCTCTGAAGTGATCATTCCGAGGAGCTGCTCTGGTTTCAAATCCTTGCTTCTTGCATACAGTTAGGCAGCATTTAGACGTGCATTTAAATCGCACAGCCGCCGCCGCGGCATTGTGCGATTTAAACACACGTCTGACTGCACCCTTACTCAGGAGACAGTTAAGTTTAAAAATAATTGGGCTCACTCCTCCTTTCCCTTATATTTTTGTAAGTGAAGAACAGTTCCTCTAGTTTCAAATTAATTGAATTATACTAATAGGAGAGGAGATTTAGGCATGATGTCTTGCTTTAAATTCCCACTCATTGAAAAAACCCCACATAAGCTAGAAGTGGAACAAATGGGCTTTTCTCAATATGTTTGAAGGGTTTGGCACATTGCAGGAGACATCCAGCATCTTGCTGGCTCGAGGTCCCTACAAGAAAAACTAGAATGAATTCATAGACTCATTGCCTGGATTCTCAGAAGCCAGTGCTGTGAGGAGAGAGGCGTTTCACTAGACGTACACCCAGGAAAAGAATCCTCAATCTTGCTATCACAGAGCAGGATGACTCGAAAGAAATGACTGCAGTGCATTGCTTGGTGCTGTTACTGGGACACTACTGGTAGTGCATTCTGGGATTCTGGCGAGCACATGATGCCAGATTCAGCCATAGTCCCTCACACCTCTAACTTAAACCACAGCTCTTTTTGTCATGTTGCAGGCCATGATTATTAGGTGCATAGCTGCACACACTCCTGTGGCTTCTGCTACATGCCTGCACCAGTAGACAGCGGTCCCATGACATATTTCCTTCTGCTGCACAGAACTGTATTAACCATTACCACACTGGGTGTTTTTAGACACACATTTCCCCTGGATGTTTGCTGTAACATCCAGAACTTTCCGTGTGTCTAAATCACTCATCCAGATCTTAAACATCCGGATCTTTGAACTTCTGCGTGAAACTTCTCCCAGAACGTTTGGGTGTATAAGGTTCTCCTGGTAAACTGCTTTGCTCCAGACAGCTGTGGTTACTTGGTTCCCATGGCAGCCTGTCACGTTTACAGCTGCGGCTACTTTAGGCTGCCTCAGGGCAGTGTGTGTCTGAAAAATGAATCCGGAACTTACTTGTGGACTTGTGTAAACCCAGAAGACTGAAACATCTGGAACTTTAACGTGTGTCTAAAAATGCCCACTGTTTCTTGGAACCCCCCAGCCTGGGGGTAGCCCCCATTTTTTGGATCAGTCAGTGGAGGAGGGGGGAAGTGTCTGCCTAGCATAAATCTCATAATCATGAGATTTAATTGCATATGGCAATAAAGGCATTAATAGTTTAAACAAGCCACATACCTTGAATACCATTTTTTTTCCCTTTCAAAAATAGACATGTAAATAGCAGGTTGGGACCTTGCCTGGGTTCCTGGAGCAGTGGCTGGGCTTTCAATGTCACTGCTTCTCCTTGCCTCTTCCAAGAGGCATCTTTCACCAGCCAGGCCACACCCCTCCAACTTGTCTCACCCTTGCCATGCCTCCCAGCTTCCTGGTTGACAACCAACGGCACATAAGGTTCACTGGTAGCAACAGGAAGCTGAATGGAACATCTGACTCCACTCACTTTTATTTCCTGTCTAGCTCCATTCCCGTCTGTTCTAACTTCCTGGTTCTTCCTTCTGCCTTTTTCCAAGTCCTTGTGCACCTCTAACTCCTGGCCCTGATCCTGTCTCTGCACTCCTGCCCTACCATCTTCTTGCACCCCCATGCCCAGGCCTCTTACACTGGGGAACCCCAAAGTAGAGCTTTGGCCATTTTTAGACATGCCACCAGGGCTGGAGGATTTAAATAATCTACCTTTGAAGAGTCCAATGGGTGGTGTTTCAGCGCACTGCCACCACCATTGAAAACCGCTGGTCATGCATTCTTTATAAGCCACATTTTAAGTACTTCAATATCAATATCAAGGTATTTAAAATGGAATGCACGACCAGTGGTTTTCAATGGCGGTGGCGACACATCTAAATGCCACTGACGTAACTTTTCAAATGTGGATTATTTAAATCCATCAGCCCAGGTGGCACATCTAAAAATGGCCAAAGCTGCATGCTCAAATCGGGCCTTGCTCCTACACCAGATCAAAACAAGAGCCTACTTTGAAACAAACACATTTATGTCTACTTTAATAGAAGACACATGAAATCACAGAGAGATGAAACAGGCTATATTCTGTGAGCCATGGAAGTCAGGATACCAGTCCAAGTGACTGCCTAAGGTTTGAAAATTTGAAGGTCATTACATCCAATTTCTCTGCTACCTCTACCACTCAACACAGAACTTAATTTAATTTTCTTCTTATCTTTAGAACAAACCTAAGTACTAAATAATACACCCTGGAAGTCAACAGCAGTGGTTACTAGAAAGAACAGTAACAACTAGCCCTGATCTCCTTGGTAAGCTTCATAGAGATATTTAAAGGCATTGGTGTAATAAATATTTACCTGTGTCCTGTAGCTGATGCTGAAAGGATAATAGTGATTAACACATCACTTCCATTCAGTGCCTATGTACATGTCCCCATTGCTCAGGTCTGTATTTTGTGATGGATAACGTATCGTATATTACAAGAGGGGAGAAAATAGTAATTTAGCTATTGATTGTGAACAATGTAACCTCATTACACAGCACAATGATTGTTTAATTCCGAACTTGGTCATGCACCATCTGTGCATCAGGTACTCTTGCCAAACTCATTAGGAGGGATAGGTACGAGGAAGAGTGGAAATAAATATGGGAACACATACATCCAAGGATTATACGCATATTCAGATACACAACTCAATATCTGAATAACCTCAGCAACCATGCAATGCTTACATATTCATTATTTTGGTTACTTCATTTTCCATATTTTGTGTTGGTACTGTTTCACAACAGTATGGTGTACAATGGAAGTTACTTGCACTATTACCATTAGTGCAGTAGCACCATTGTGTATCAACAGGGTGTGCAATAGTACCATGACATACCAAAGTGTTGCACTATGCTACTAAAACAAAGTGAATAAAGCACTCCAAGTGATCAAAACAACAAAGTAACCAATATACCAACATGAAGTAAATGAAACAAATATCCAAATCCAGAAACAAAATGGGAAATGTCAAAACAAGTTGATATATCCCAAACTAGGCTGAAAATAGCCAAATTTATCAAATGTGGAATTTGCTTTGGATATTCATTTCAGTTCAAGTGAGAAGGAAAAAATAGTCCCAAATCTAGCCAGCATCTATTCAAGCTGTATCCGTGTTGCCAGCTCTCACAATTTTATGTTGAGTGTCTTTGAGTTACACTCCAATATATCTGTCCAGTTTCTGGGTTAACAACATAAGAAGTGCCATCATCCTGCCCAGTATCCTGTCTCTGACAGTGGCTGCCTTCTGTCGCTTCAGAGAAGTACACAACAGGTCAAAATGGAGTGATCCATTCCCTCCTACATTCTCCCAGCTCCCAACAGTCAAAGGTTATTTTCCCTCAGTTCCCTGATCAATTTGACTAATAAGTTATTAATGGACGTATCCTCCAAGAGCTTATTCAATCCTTTAAAAACCCAGTTATGCTATTGGCCTTCACAACTTCCTCTGACAGGTTCCACAAGTTAGTTGTATGTTGAGTGAAAAGCTATATTGAGTGACATAACTTGTCAGTGGAAGTCAGGATACCAGGATATGACCTTACATTAGCTGTAAAGTTTAGTCTGAGTAACAAGAGTTAGTGGCTAGCACAATGGGAACCGTGACTTGGTTGACTTCAAGACTACTGTAAATTGATAACAATCCTGCACATTTCTCTCTCTTGTGGGTAGTCTCAACTACAGACGCTTCACATAAAGAATACTTACTTGACTAACAGTTTGCATCTTTGATTCCAAGTTTGAATAGACCTGAAAATGGTATAGACACCCCTAGCTGTATTTATTTGGTTGGTTATTGTATTAATTTATATTTGTAACCTGGCACAACAGACATCCTAAATGTGGAAGTAGTCCATCACAAACCCATTTCCTATCAAGTAATTCTACATCCTTTTTATTTACAGGAGCCAGTCCAAGCTTCACACATGCACCGTGTGCATGCGTAGCACATGTATTGCACGCAGTGTGCATGCAGAAATGCTGCATGGGATTGAGTGGGTGGGTGCACATTGCTGAAGAGCTTCAGTCACAGACCAGGACTGCGCTCTACTAGACATCATACAATACAAACAAATGAAAAGATGCTTGTAAAGGCAAAGACACAAGGAGTCCAGAATATAAAAGGGGAGGCAGCACAAAGAAAACATAACACATTATTGGTCAGAATGGGAGACAATGGTTATTATTATTATTATTATTATTAT
>QEPC01009545.1:0-10400 GCA_003113815.1 Sphenodon punctatus
CCCTCCCGACCATCCTCCTGGTGGGTTCAATGGCCAATCCGCCCCTGGCCACAGTGATGTAAAGGCTGTGCAAGTCTCACTGGAGAAGCCAATGGCTTTAAAGCAAAGAGCGTTGGACATGTGCTGCAAATGATGATCTGGGACAATGCATGTTTGAATTTGGTGTGTGAATTTGGCTGCGCATTTAAGGCAGATGTTACTTGCATGCCAGTGACAGCAGAGAAATTGGCAGGAAGAAGTCACTTGGAATGCTCTGCATTTCTGGGAACATCTCTGGTGTGTTGTCTGTGCGCAGCCAATCCTAGCTAGTTTAAGCTGCCAATAAGATCAGCCAATCTTAAATGCAACAGAGCCAATCTTAAATGCAGCCAATCCAAGTTTTTTTAATCCCAGCTGTTTAAGATGCTCAAAACATTTGGTGTGTGGACCATCCGGCTGCCCCCAATGACCGGGACAGCATACTTTCCCTCCTTGTCCCCCAACCCGATGCTATTTCCTGCCAGGCAGACTTTCCCTGTGCATTCCCTATTGGCATTCTTTGCATGGGCATGTGCAAGTGCCCATTTCAGGTGCAAGTGCATTGGCACAGGACTCCCTACCCCTTGTTTTTGGTTCAAACGACACCCCACTCCCCATTCTTTCCAAACTGCATCCCTCTAGTATGCATTTAAGTGGAACATTGGATTGATTTGTTCAAACATCTGTTTTATCTTTAATAATAATTTTTATTATAAAATATATATTGTACAGTACATTCCTCATTTGACAACTGCTGAATGGTGCTCGGAGCACTTTACAAAATTTGTGCATTAAAATATAGCAAACCAACGTAAATTCCATGTAAAAGCAATTTATTTCCATACAGAATGCTTGTTGGAATAAATTTACAGAAGTAATAGGAAAATAAGAACGGGAATAAGAGATTGGTTATTAATTGGTGGGACAGTGGAAGGCCAGTATGCCAGTGGAATCCCTGACATTGGTGGCACAGTGGAAGGCATACCGACATCGTCCCACCAATCTCAGGGATTCCACTGGCATACTGGCCTTCCACTGTCCCACCAATTAATAACCAGTTCTATTGTAGTCCCCACACAGGGGACTGTAAGTGCTCTTCTCTCTTAATTCAGAGAACAGAGATTTCACAGACTCCAAAATGGGAATTTTTCTTTAGAAATACATATTTTTTTTAGGTTCTCCAAAATAGCAACCTTGAGATCCCAGAAGACTTGAACATGCCTGTCTCCCCACAACTGTTGTCTCAATCTGAAGGCTCTTTTTACAAATAGAAGAACTTGTCATCCAGTCCCAGTCTTGGTTCTCGGTGAATGCTCTGCCCCACCGTAAAGGGAAGCAAAGTGGTTTGAATGAAATATTTTATTGGACCAACTGCTGTTGGTGGAAATAAGTAGGCTTTAGGGCCACACAAGGACCTTCCTAAGGCATGTAGCATAGCCAATACAGCAACCAACCACGCAATCTCTTTGGACTGCCCCACCAGGAAAGTCAGATGATTTGTATACTGGCATTCCACTGTAGCACAAGGACTGCATGAGGACTGAAATCTTTGCCTGGACCCAGAATGGTTCGGGCAAGGTCTGATTCCCCCCTGCATGGAATGGTCCAGGTGGGCTTCAGCATAGCAAAATGAGATCCCTGAATGGCATAGGTCCTGGTTCTGCTGGGTGCTTGTTGCTAGGGATTGGTCTGCACCTATTGCACTGTAGCAAGGCAACACGGAAAGCCGTTAATTCAGACTGCCCCTTCCCAACCCAGTATTTCAGCTCCCTCCCACCTTTCCTTCACGATCTAATGGCCGCTCTTCCTGCCAAAGGGAAGTGGGAATGAGCACCTTACTTGGGTTGTTGCTGGGCAGTTGCTGCAGCAGGATCTCCAGGGCACACAGTTCTCTCACAATCATTGGCAAAGCAACCCAAAAAGGGAGGGAGAGTGTTTCCCAATGAAACACAACAAAGAGGGAACAAGTCCAGGAACCCAAGAGTAAGGAAATGTAAAAGCCTATACACGCTAATAGATAATGTATATAATTCATTAAACAAGCAAAATGCATACAAGGTGCATAAAGTATAATAATCAATTTATAAATACAAAGTAATATGCTAGCATGTAGGCAAAATTAGGCAAACAATGAAAGAACAAAAATGTACCATCAACACAATGTCAACCAAAACAAAAAAAACAGGAAAACATAAACATGTACAAAATATGAATAGGAAAACATAAATCCAGCAGAACAAGCATAACGAGTTCCTGGTTTATATGCTGGTTTCATGTACACAGTTCTTCTAGATGCTTTGCTTCATTGTCCTGTATAATTGCTAAATAATGGAAGGATGGTTCCCCCTTTCCGTACAGCAGAGTCAACTTCTCCAACTATGGTTGAGCATCAAGCTAGTTTCCCTCCGTTTCACAATTAAAGGTATCCCCTTTTCATGCAATAAAGTCAGCTTCACCAATACTGATTAATCACCAGTTGGTTTTCCTGTAAAGATCTTCCTATACCCCTTTACTTTATATAAGAAGGTGGATTCCCCTTTTCCACACGGCAAGAATAGTCTTTCCCCCACCTTCACCAATACTGATTAATCACCAAGTTGGTTTTCCTGTAAAGGTCTTCCTATGCCCCTTTACCTGTAATCAAATACTAAATTAAATGTGCTGCCTGAAATCTTATCTACATTTCCAAGCAAAAGTGTAAAATACCTCTTGATATAAGAAGTTTAATTCCCCTTATCCACATGGCAGGAACAGTCTTTTCTCCACTGATAAAACACCATTTCTATATAAAACAAAGTCAATTCAAAATTACTGTGTAAAATAAATCAACATGATTATATATGAGCAGGGCCAATTTTAATTTATTCTATAAGGAAGCAGCTTACAATATAATCCACTATGTTTCCAGTTTCCTTAAAACATAGCCACAACTCTCTTTCCATTCATAATGATTAGTGGAAATCAAAAGCTAAAGGTACCTTGCATCTACATATAATCCAAAACTAATAGCCTTACCAGGTATTGATAAAACTACCATACTTTTTACAAGAAAATGCTTGATAAACAATCCATAAACTCACAGGGTATTTTCAGACGTTACGAGATCACACTCAACCACGGTGAATTCCCCGTGGGTGAGCATGATCCTGTAACGTCTGGTCAGTATTATGCCAGATGATCACCCCCCCGAAACATGAGGGGGAATCAGATTCCCCCCAGAGGAGGAATGGAAGCGTGGTGAATCAGATTTCCCCCCGTGATTCACAGGGATGACCACCCAGCCTGACCAGATGTGACGTTGACACGCTCAACCATGGGGAATTCCCCATGGTTGAGCGTGTCAACGTCACGTCTGGCCGCTGACCATGGCCTGGAATCGGTGGCCGTGCTTGCCGCCGAATCCGGGCCATGGTCAATTTCCCGGGGGCGGGCGGGTGCTGTGGCCATATTGGCCACAGCGCCTGCCTGTCTCCGGGAAGGCGGGCTGCTGAGGGAGCGTGGGGTGGGTGGGTCGCGCAGCCCCGACCCCTCCCCCCCCCTATTCCCCACTCGGATTGGCCAACATGTCTGTTGGCTGTGACGTGTTGGCCCCGGTGGGGAATCTGCAGGGTGTTTCTGTGACGGGGTGAATTGAGCCCCGTCACATCTGAAAATACCCACAGTTTCCTTCTAAAGTGTAAACCTGGGTTCTCATCCCATACCTAGTGACTTCTGAGGATCAAAGACTAAACATACTACCCATCTGCATTTAAATACGCCTCCCAACACCTGTAGGTAGTTAACTCTAAAAACACACAGCATAAGCTCTACAGCTGTCTACTCTTAAGACATCCTGCATCCACTTTGGAGACTCAACCATGTATCTAAAAAGTTACCACTTGTAAAAAAGGGGAAACCATGAACATAACCAAACTGCTCTGTTAAAACAGCTCATGGAAACCACGAATCAAAGCAGCAAGGAAAAAAATCAATCTAATCCTAAAAGCCCTTAGAGATGATACATCAAACATATAAAGCCCCTTGTGACTTCATATTAATTTACACTCTGTCATATTTAAATATTCTCCATATTTAAATATTCTTCTGAAAAGATTCCAGTGAGAAACTTTAATCTCAAATAAAATAACTCCCTTTTACAGAAGGATAGACAAGTCAATTTTACCATTTAAACCCCTAAGAGATATTGTGTCAAATGAATGAATCCAAAAGGACTCCCAGTGCAACATAATAGTATGCATATCTTGTCCCTTTTAAGTATCCACTTTAATTGATTCTAGTACAAAAACCTTCCTATCAGGTTGCATTCACAACTGCGGCGGAGAGACCCGCGAGGGAAGACGTGGCAGCGAGGAGGAGCCGGAGAGCAGAAGAGCCGGTGCAAACAGGTATGTGTCATGACTTCCCTCCAGTGCGAAAGGGGATGTTCCACGACTTCCCACGCACATGTCAGGGCGCAAATTCCTGCCCTGACATGCGTGAGGGAAACTGCGGCACATTCCCATTCGCACTGGCTCTTCTGCTCTCTGGCTCCTCCCCGCTGCCACGTCTTCCCTCGCGGGTCTCTCCGCTGCAGTTGTGAATGCGACCTGAGATAGTAAATGTCCCTTACTCATAAAATTTGACACTAATGAAGCTTCTAACTGATAACATCTGATTTTACTTTCATGTTCAGAAACCCTAACTCTCAAGAATCTAGAGGTTTGTCCTATGTACATAAGATTACATGGGAACCAAACCACATATACTACAAATGCAGTACTGCAATTTGTAAAGAAATTCATCCTAACCACATAACCTGTAGAGGGATTTATCACCTGTTGAATTTCTAATGTCTGTGGACAAATGGAACAATGTCCACATTTATAATGTACACTAATTCTACTATGGGGAAACTCTTTCCTCACAATGTCTGAATGGACAACCTGATCAGCTATATTTTTAGTTCTTCTAAAAGCTATACATGGGGCAAGCTCACACCCAGTTATGCTCTGTACCAGATGCCAGAGTTTCTTTATAATCCGTTGAATGGAATATAACATATGGGAGTATTCTATGGACCAGAAAATTATTTGATCATCTTTTCTATCCTTTTCATATAATAAATGAGACCTTAATAAAGAATCCACTTGATGACAGGCTTGACAAAAAACTAAACGTGGATACCCCCTAGATAGCAAAGAGTGCTAAGTACATTTGCACATTTCCCATAATCATTACTGAAGGTACAATTACGCTTTAAGCATAAAAACTGGCCAAAGGGCAAGTTATCTCTCAAATGTTTTGGATGATGGCTTGTATAATGTAAAAGGGAATTTCTATCTGTTGATTTTGTGTAATTCTTTACACTCAAATAATCCTCTCGCCAGTTAACTTCAGTATCTAAAAAGGGGATAGATCCACCATTGATGTGACTAGTAAATTTTATGTAATCATTGAGAGAATTGATCCACTGGATAAATATATTCACTTGTAAATCCTCCTTCCCTATTATGAAGATATCCTCTACATTATAGAGGATACCATATGGCATACCATAAAAAATGATATGCCTCCTAAATGGATTCTCTTATTTGTTCAAAATGATGTCCTCGTCTAACTTTCTCATATACAAATTTGCTATGCTTGGAGCAGCAGGACAGTAAAGAAAAAAAAAACAACCACTGCCTATAGCTACACTTTGTAATGGCAAATAAAACTGATCCATGAAACAAAAAAATTATTTTCCAGAACTAAATCTAAAAGATCTAGTAAAGAATGAGTAGGGGGATGACGGTGTGGGCATTGCGACAGATAAAATTCTGTCACAAAACAAGCCCCCTCATGGGGACTGAAGGTGTGTAAGGAGTTCATCACATCAAAGGTAAAAAAAATTGAACCTTTGCTGATGTCCAAATGCTTTATTACTGATATGAAATGTTTTGTATCTCTAATATATGATGGTGTGAAAACCTAAATTTTCCCAGGTGGGGAAAAGCCAGGTTTATGAATCTTAGGTAATACATAAAAAACAGGAATCCTTCAAGTAGGTTTAATAAGAAAATTCCCTATCTCTTCTTCAATATAATGTAAATTCATGGCCACAATTTAAATCTCCTTAGTTGGATCATGATTTATTGGCTTATATGAAACAGTATCATTTAGTTGTCTATAGACCACCTTACAATAATCAACTTTATCAAGAATAACTATCATCCCACCCTTATCAGCTGGTTTTATTATTATATCTGAATTCCTGCCCAAAGAATCTAAAGCTCTCTTCTCTGTACGTGTCAAATTGTGCCAAAATCTGTTGTTTTTTTATTTATAATTTTTTAATCTCTCTTAACAACATGTTCAAAAGCATTTATATTTGAGTTACTAGTATGTGACCCAAACTTGGATTTCACTCTGAATGAATATTTTCCTATTCATATTTTGTACATGTTTATGTTTTCCTGTTTTTTGTTTTAGTTGACATTGTGTTGGTGGTACATTTTTGTTTTTTCATTGTTTGCCTGATTTTGCCTATATGCTAGCATATTACTTTGTATTTATAAATTGATTATTGTTATACTTTATGCACCTTGTATTTATTTTGTTTGTTTAATGAATTATATACATTATTTGTTTATCTAATAGTGTGTATAGGTTTTTATATTTCCTTATTCTTGGGTTCCTGGCCTCTCACAATCACCGCCTGACATAGTTTCTTTCCTTCCCTCCCACAGCCTGCCATGGTACCTTCTCCCCACCCACCGTTCCTGCCCAATCTAATGGCCACCCTTCCCAGCCAAAGGGCAGCAGGAAAGAACTGGCTTGGGTTGCTGCTGTGTGGTTGCTGCAGTGGGATCTCTGGGGCACGAGATTCTTCTCCACCTATCACCACCTATCATGGTTCCTTTCCCTCCCCCTCCAGTCTGTTGTGTCCCAGGGAGTATCCTGCTGCTCCCCCGCGCTCTCCTGGCCACCATACAGTAAAGAAAAAACCAACCACATAATTAGATAGCACTAAATGGAAGCCTTCATTATGCAGCTGTGTAAACACAACATACACACACACACACACACACACACACACCCAGGGTATTCATTTGCCATTAACTGTGGAAGTTACTCCGGAGAAGGCAACAGGTTCTGAAGTGTTGGGCACATGCTGCAAACCAGAAGATGGGACAATGCATGTCTGAATTTTGGCACATGTTGGCCTTTTTAAGGCACCAGTGAGAGCAAGAGTGGAGGTAGAGGCAGGAAGCAATCGCTCCTCTGAATGCTCCAGGCTTTTCACCCGTGGCTCTATGGACCTGTAGGCATGTAGGCTGCATGCAACTTAATTGACGGGACGTGGACATGTGGGCGCACATTAGCCTGCATTCATCTACAAAGTGGGCTCTGCATGTTCCGAGACCCATTGTGAGTGGGGGTTCTGTGTCCAGTGAGGGTGCAAACATAATAGATGGGCTGGTGGACACCCACCTGGTGTGGACTATCCTCTCGTTTTTTAACACCCAAGGAGTGAGAATCCCTGCCCCTAGGCATTCACCTTCCTTTGGCTCATCTCCTGCTTCCTTGGCAAGCAAGATCTATGGAGAGCCAGAGGCAAATACTTCCAGTCTCTCCCCACCCCTCCCTGCACAGTGATTTCACCCTTCTCCTCCCTACTCTGCTATCTTTTGTCCCATCCCCTGGTTCTGCTATTGCCATTGAATCCAAAGATGGGAGATGGAGATAAATAGGCAGCAGAGTAGGCACTGAATAGAAAGTCATTAACTGTCAGGGAAGGGAAGGAGAGATGGTTTGTTGGAGTGTTGCCTCTGATCTGGAGAAGGATTGGCTGGGGGCAGTGGCAGCTTTCTGGGCTCCCAATACCTCCTTCTGTCTTTCTCCTGTGTGCTGGCTAAAAAGTACATACTCCCCTAATTATTGAGCTGTTGTGAACTGGCTAGTCTCAGCACAGACATGGAAGCAGTAGGACTCTGAAGTTCCTTTCTTTTTCTAGCAGCAGCTAACAGTGCAGCATGGGCCCTTTTGGAGTAGGGAGGAAGAAAACAAAGGCCGTTTTTACATGGACGGAGGGGGGAATGGGTGTTTGGCTGCGGTGGGTGGAGGTGGGTATGTGTCTGTTTACACGGACACACACCTATCTCCACCCACGGGGCCTCCTTCAGTTTTCTGGAGGGTCTCGTGGGTGTAGAGGGGTGGGTAATGGGTGTAGGTGGGTGTGCGTCGGGAGTGCGCATGCACAAACACCCACCACCCATGGTGTTTACATGGATGCACAGCACACCCATCCCCTCCCCCACACACACACCGCTGGCCATTTACAGAGACGCCCCCTCCCTAACACCTGCCAGAACACTGCGTGGCGAGGGGGCATCTGTATAAAAACGGCCGAAGAATGGAGCTAGGAGGAGACTGACTGTGCATATGCAGCCATAAACACTGACAGGAAGAGAGCTGCCTGTGCATGCACGCTCTGTTGCCTGCACTCGCCCAGCCTCATGCCACTCTTGGAACTAATTGGGGCCACCCAGTTTGGGAATCACTTCCCTATGGTATCAGAGTCTGCAGCATGGAGCAGCCATGGGGAAATAGCTGAATAAACATAGCTTCCTTGCAAGGGAAGAGGAGCTCACCTAGTGACACAATCTCAAATCAGTGGCTAGTGAATGCACCCATCCCTGTAGCACCTAAATGCCACATTGGTGAGCTTTACACAAAGCTTGGACCCACATGATGGCAAACAAGTGACTCATCTCAACAGGCGAATGGGTGAGGGGGGCGCATACCGACAAAACAGGCACATGGAAGACAAGTGTTGCAGGGGAATGAGAATGATATCAGGATGAATATCTTCGGACAGGCAGAAATCTAGTCAGTGAGCCAGCTTTGAAATCTACTGTGCTACCTGTGTTTTGTATGATCAATATTCTTTAAATAGCATTATATATATGCTTTAAACAAATATATTGTGTTTCCTGTTTTCAGTTCCTTCCATGGGCTTGCTCCAGTGGACTTCAAAGATTATGTTCCTCCTCAGCTAATGTCAGCCTTCACTGCATCCTATTTTATTCTCTAGACATTACGCAGGCAAGAGCTGCCTTTTCTGTATTCTCCTCAAATTGCCTTTTAGCTATGAATTCAGTGAGTGACCTTGGCCCCGTATTTTTCCGTCTGCCTCAGTTCCCATTCTGTAAAATAGTGATTTACCTCACAGAGTTGTTGCAAGAGTGAACTAGATAAGGATGGGAAAGCACTCTGAACATTGAAAGTGCTAGAGAAATTATTAATAAGTGTGTTACGAAGAACAGCTGCCTGTCTTTCTTGTTCTCCCCTCTCAATTCAACTCCACACCTTAAATGAACTGCTTTGGCTTAGAGACTTTAGCCAAATTCACTGGTGCTAGAGTAAGGAGGATGAAGCAGTTACCTAATGCAGGCATCCCCAGATGTTTTGGTTGCTTGACGCTTTTTTGAGACTTATGTCTAATCCTGTGACACCAACAGCAAGAAAGACAATGCAAAGTCAATCAGGATCACGACCACATCAGTAAATGGCATGACCACACGTGGGGAGGCTGGCTATTAAGGATGGAACTCTCAGTATTGCTGAGAACCGAGAGTAGTCCATAATGACTATATCAGATTCATCTGATATCTCAGTTCTTTCTTGGTTCTCAGCGGTATCAGATCTTTTACATTGGTTTTTTAATTGGATTTTGAACATTGCAGTTTTCCCCATAGAAGTCAGTGGGGAAAACCACAATGTTAAAAATCCAATACTGAGAGAACCGAGAACTGGTTGAAAACCTATAGACAGAGAACTGAGAACCTAGATTTTGCCAATAGTCCCACCCATACTGGCTATGGTTGCCTCCTCTCACAGAAATGACCATACAACTTCCATTTTGATCTATGGGGGTGCCAGCGCCATATCTGCAGGAGTTGGCAATCCTAGTGCCTGACCCAGGGTATTTGCAGATGTTACGAGATCACAGTCAACCACAGTGAACCATGGTCAATCCCACAGTGGGGCCAAAGCGCCCTGAACGTCTGTTTCGTGGGCGCCAGATGTTCACCACAGACAATCCCCAGCAGGGATCAATATTAACCACCCTTCCGGAGCTCCGGCCTGGACCATCTCCGAAAGCGTGGTCAAAGCGATTCCCACCGGGAAACAAAAAAAAGTAACATCCGAACGGCAACCACCAGCCAGAATCAAGCAAAATGATTCCAGCCAGGGACAAAGCACGCAGCATCGCTGCCAGGCAACGAGCAACAACACAGGCTGGGGAGGGATATTTAAAAGGCACACAGCAGCAGGGGGACGTGGCAGGATGGAGCGAGGTGGAAGGGAGAGGAGAGCGGAGGGTGAGAAAGCAAGGGAGGAGGAGGAGGTGGAGGTTG